>JANHAO010003130.1:0-26846 GCA_026873985.1 Saraca asoca | reverse complement strand
TTTATGCATGCCATATGCATTCTAAGATGAATAGTCATCCTTTAATATCTAATCCACAAAATGTTTAGTTGTGGCTGCCATAGCATTCAATCAAATTGATCTAGGGCACCCATCTACACTAACAATAATGGTCTCCACAGGCCTAGGTACAAGTACCCTAAGCAGAAGAGTTGGTGCTAGGCTAGTAGTTGTGTCTAAAAGCAACTTCAATATCTATGCCTATGTCTCAACAATTGGGGATGTTTAGTGCTATGTTTACGTTGATGGTAGCTATGAAGCATCCTCTGCCCAAATAAAATTGCCTTCTAATGTGGGCATCAATGTGTACTTAAGAAGAACCTTGTCAGGTGGCATTTGCCGATTATGGGAGACAATTTGTTCGCCAAGGCTTATGGGTACCTTGTCTCAAGATTGCTACCATATACCATGTCAAAGTCCTTGGCCTATCATATTTACATTAATCAATATAGTTCAATACTGGATCTAATTCTACATGCATTAAAAAATATAAATAAAACTATAACTAGGCAATTCTTAATGATCCAATCATAAATCTAATTCAATAAATAATTTCTAAATCTAATTCAACATGCATTAAAAAATGTAATAGAAAGTATAGTTAGGTAATTCCTAATAATCCAATCCTAATTCTAATTCAACATACAATTTTTTAATCTAATTCAACATGCATTAAAAAACATAATAGAAACTATAATTAGGTAATTTCTAATATTCCAATCCTAAATCTAACTCAACGTACAATTTCTAAATCTAATTCAACCTACATTAAAAAATGTAATAAAAACTATAATTAGGTAATTCCTATAATCAAATCCTAAATCTAACTCTATGTATAATTTCTAAATCTAATTTAACCTACATTAAGAAAACATAATAAAAACTATAATTAGATAATTCCTAATTATCCAGTTCTAAATCAAATTCAACCTACAATTTCTAAATCTAATTCAATCCTAAAATTCTTAAATCTAAGTCAAATTAATAAAAACAATTGGTAAATGTTATAGGTATTTTTGGAACCATACGAATGGGCTGGCAAAAGCCCAATAGACAAGTCCAACTGGAAAAGGCCCAGCTCAAGGTCACTGAACCAAGGCGTCAGGTTGCCTAAATATGAGCTCGGGTCACCAGGCAACAATGCTACAATAACCTTAGGTTGATTGACAACAAGCTTTAGTTTGCAGAATGAAACAGGCCACCTCAGCCATTTTTCAAAAAGTTCACTGTGGTTAAATCCAAAAGGGGACCAACTTGTAGACACCAACTTGTAGTTAAATTATTGCTTTTCCCTTTTTAGACTACACTCTAGTAACTATAAATAAGGGTTGAACTCATTGTAAAAGGGGGAGACTCTCTGAAAAATATAGAGAGAATCATGACACAAGTTTGTACAAAACAAATAAAAAACTCAGCAGAAATAAAACTATTGTGGACATAGGAATCAACAATTGATTTTAGCATAATCACATTAAAAACTCCTGGTGTCCCCCCTATTCTTCCTCTTTCTCCATCTCCTTCTCTCTCTTTTACATCCACTAGATTACAATTTGGGGTTTACTGAACTTTATTGGTTAACTGGATCTTACCATCAACATTTTGCCACTAGAAGGAAGGCCTCAACTGTATTCTAGTTGATTTTCTATGCAATTACGATGGCCAAAAGAAGAATCGCTAGAAGTTCAGACACTTCAGTTAACTAGCCAAAAGGTCACATAGAATAGCAAAAGGAACAAATTCTTTCTGCGGCAAGTACTTTTACCAACTCTGCTACAAGTATTGCCACTGGTTTGTCCCCCACAGCCCCTCGCCATCCTGTTATTATTGTTCCTGGGACTGATGAAGTGCAAACATGGCACCAACATCAGGAAGCACTAGAGAATACAATGAAAGAGCTAGTTGAGATAGTTAAGGTGCTGACACAGATACAAGCCTCGAGTGCATGAAAACAAGTTGAGGTCGCTGCATCTAAAGGAGCACTCTAGTAGCCACATGAAGGGGCTCAAGAAGAGATGCCAATCAGAGCACTTCGACACACTGATTCAGCTCACCCTTCCAACTCATGGACAAGATCAGAGGTCCATTGAGCTTGCAAGCATCGTGAAAATCAGTGAGGTGAAAGTTCCCGTCGAGCTCAAAGCCTGAACAAAACTAATCAGAAGCGTGTGACCTTAGATCGCCACTCCCCTAACCAAAGAGGTAAGAGAAGCTAGCGATCTTCCAGCTACCGATCTGAAGCACAAAACCAAATGGTCAAATAACTACTTCATAGGGTATAGCAATTAGAAAAACACCCTCAGTCTCAAAACTGTCGAGATCACTATGAGGGGAGGATACTATTCACTAGGGAAATTGAGACAGAGTCTCTCATAAGTTTAAAATCCTCACAATCCTGCAATACAATAGGGATAGTGACCCATATAACCATTTGAACGCATTTAATGTTCAGATAAACCTTCAGATGACCAACCCTTTGGTTAAGTGTTGTGTTTTCCTGGCTATTTTCGGAGACATACCTCGATAATGGTTTAGAAATCTCCTAGCTCGCAACATTCATAGTTAGAAAGAATGCCAAAGAAGATTCCTCAATCAGTATAAAGCACTAAAAAGGTAGCTCGCACCATCCTGCCACCTTATAATAGTCTTTCAATGGAAGAATGAATCACTAAAGGACTACATCACCAGGTTCAGACGTGAAGTCAATAACATAGAGAATCCCTTAGATGAAAGTATCTTGACAACAATCTTAGTGGGACTTCACAAGGATGGAAAGCTGTATAAAAGCATATACAAGTCCCCAATGAGAAACCTTGCCAAGTTCTATGAACAAGCTACTAAGGAAATCAAGTGGGAACAAACTTTTTGCCTTTAAAAGTTTAGTCAGAAGGATGAGGTGAATAGCTCCAATCAGAGTAAAAATAAAAGCAATGGCTAGGAAAGTCAGCATGATAACCCAATAATTAGGTTGCAAAGAAAGACAAGATAGACTCATCCCTCTAATGTTGTTTAAAAATTGATAAAAATGCCCAAATTTTTCCTTATATTCTTATATCTATATTTGCTAATCTTTGAGTAAATTTTTAGCAAAGTGTTATGCATATTGCTCCAAGTTTGGACTAAAGACTTGGAGTTCTTGCACTGCACCTTATTCTTTCTGAAGCTCGCAAGGATAGTAGTTGGACATTAGCTCTGAACTGTGAAGGTCCATACATAACCAAGAAAGGTAACGAAGCTTATCACTTGGCCAATATGGACAGAATCGAATTCCCACAAGCTTGGAATGCAGAACATCTGCACCCATATTATCAATGAATTTTTAGTTCACCTTTTTAATCCTATAAAATCATTCAGAAATTAATAAAAGAATCGAGGAAGCAAACTATTTTCAGGAATGAAACAGCTATGATTTGCTAGCTAAAGCCCATTCAACTTAGCCTAAAAATCGTCGTTTACGACTTACCAAACATTCATCTTGGTTCTAAACCAAGTCAATTTGCAAATTAAGGCACGACCTGCCAGATGTTCAGCCTGATGAATATACCTTGTCTTGCTTGATGAATATACATTATCATAATTTACCTAACGAATATACATTATCTTGCTTAATGAATATACACTGTCATGGTCAAACTGATGAATATACATTATCTTGCTTAATGAATATATATTGTCTTAGCATGCCAGCTAAGGTGCAACTCTCATGTGATCTACCTTAACACTCAACTCGTGCTAATTGAGGCACAATTCTCATGCGACCTATTTGGGCACTCAACTCATGCTAATTGAGGTGCAACTCTTATGTGACCTACTTCTTGGCACCGCATTTATGTGACCTACTTTTTGGCACTGCATTCATGCAACCTACTACTTAATACCGCATTCATGTGACCTACTACGCATTCATGTGATCTACTGACCATTCAACTTGGCACATATCCTTTTAAGTCATGATTTGTTGGCTGAGGTTCATTTATATTAACTTATACGTTGTTGTTTACAACTTATTCAATACTTGAAAATATATGTTAATTCATGCTTTGTTGACCGAGGTTGATTGTCTTATTGGGCATTCATTTTATCTAATGTTTATCAAGTCATGATTTGTAGGAACCTATTCATGTTAACTTACAAATTGTCATCTGCAACCAACTGAACTTCCAGCTTGGCATGCTTAGAAAAGCAGGAAAACTATGAAAAATTCATTAAAAACCTTGTTTAACGAGATGAATGTACATATGGAGGTTTAAAAATAAAGATCAAAATCACCCTACAACTATTTTCTCCCAAGAGGAAGGCTAGCTTTTAGAAAGTTGAACCTTTGGTGAGTTGAAAAATCAACAAATCTGATAAGTAAGCCATCTATCACTGGATCGTCAGCCAAGTTGCTCTCAAACTTCTCCCTATTCCTCTCCCAAGGAAGCAAAAGGACAAAGATGAAAGAACTAAATTCATCAGCATCACCATGAAGAAATAAAATCTGTACAAAACTTCTCAAAATCCTTAGAGAGGAATTGTCCATGGGAACTTCCTATTTAGCAGGCCATGCACACCCCATAGCACCTTATCTAAGATCCAAACCGTCAAAAACATGGGAAGCTCAACCAATGCACCCATCAGGTCATTCTGAAAAATAGGAACAAAGGTTTCTCACACCTTATATGACTCACCTGGCTTCATTGATAGATCTGGAAACTGATCAATTGCCTTCGATCTAACAGTCCAACAAATAGTGAGGCTGCCATGTTGATGGCTATGAAAAATGTGCATTTAAAGAATGGCTTGGCAAATCAGTAATAGAGAAGTTTGACTGATGACACTGCAGATTATAATTACAGGCTTTTGCTATCAAATTATAGCTCCCAATCTGCAAAATACACTAAGAGTTAAGAGGCTGATGTTATGGGTATTTTTGGAACCATGCGAATAGGCTGGCAAAAGCCTAACAGATGAGTCCAATTGGAAAAGGCCCAGCTCAAGGTCACTGAACCAAGGCATCAAGTTGCCTGAATATGAGCTCAGGTCGTTGGGCAACAATGCTCACAGTAACCTTAGGTCGATTGACAACAAGCTCTAGTTCATAGAATGAAACAGGCCACCTTAGCCATCTTCTAGAAAGCTCACTGTGATTAAACTCGAGGAGGGACTAACTTGCATAGCCAACTTGTAGACACCAACTTGCAGTTAAATTATTGTTTTTCCCTTTTTAGAGTACGCCCTAGTAATTATAAATAAGGGTTGAACTCATTGTAAAAGGGGGGAGACTCTCTGAAAAATATAAAGAGAATCATGATATAAGCTTGTACAAAACAAATACAACACTTAGTAGAAATAAAACTATTGTGGATGTAGGAATCAACAATTGATTTTAGTCAAATCATGTTAAAAACTCCTAGTATTCTCCATGTTCTTCCTCTTTCTCCATCTCCCTCTCTCTCTTTTATATTCACTAGATTGCAGTTTGAGGTTTACTACACTTTACTAATTGACCAAATCTTACCATTAACAGTAAAAATGTAAAATAATGCATTATCAACATTTTAATTGATTTGGATTTTGAATTTTACCTTAGAAATATAAAAATGAAGCTATATAGTGATTGGAGAGCTCCCTAATGTAAAGCGATCTCACAATTGTAAAAGGGCCCAACTTGCAGATCGATAATATTTTTTAAATTTTCAACAATTTTTTTTTATTGAAAATCTGTTATACGTTAAGTTCTATTCAAAACATTGATAATTTAAAAAAATCATGTCAATTTCCTAATAAATTTTTCTATCATTAATTATTTCCGATGAATTTTTAGATGGAGTTTTGAAAAACTTTTCAACAAATTTTGGATGAATTTTTTCAGTTGCAAATGTACGACTGTCTAATTTTTCAAGTCTATTTCCAATGAAAAATATCCATTAAAAACTTCACTCATAAATAAGATGTATTCTATAATGGAAAGAAGCATCTGACGTGACTTTCTGTTACCCTTAAAAAGTTTATGAAAACCGCTCATGTAAGATTAAATTAGGCGAGGTAGATATCGATCGAAACTATAAGTGATCCAACATAAGTTTAAGAAATGAACCTGTTATAACTCCAATTTTAAATTAAAAGGAATCAAGGGGACCAAATGAAACCACAGTATTATATATCAGAAAGATCAAAATTATATTTAAGTAAAAATTTTAAATTATAAGAATTTAATTAGAAAGGAAATAATACTATAAAGTGTACCAAACTAATTTTAAATAAAAAATGTTTACATTGAAGGTTGACCCAAAAGAGAATTGGTTTAACATTATACAACTTGCCATAACTACCCATTGGAATCAAGCTGGTAGGAACTTGCCTCCTTGGTCTCTTTAGGCACAGCATGCATTACATATCTTAGTTTTGACTTGTCTGGAAAGATAGAATGTTGATTCAGATACTTTTAAGCTGCCCGTAAAGAATGTATTACAATTGAAGGATTCTTTTCAACAGCTATATATAGAACTATTTCACTGCAAGTTACTGCCTTTGTTCAAATGTGTGATCTGAGATTAGAAATCTTCGATGTGGGGCTATGAAAAAAGGGTTAAATTAGAGTTTTATTCCCTATAATTTTTTTTCAATTTATAACTTCATGGTTATACATTTTTGTTGTGATTTGGTCCTTAAATGTTATTTTCTTTTGTAATCAACTCCTTGCAATTATTAATTTAGAGATTTTCATCTACTATATTATCCAATATGACTAACATTTATGAACTTATATAGTTATATGATGATATAATAATGAAAAATCATTCATTGAAATGATAAATTATTGCAATTTGAAGGAAATATTCATATAGACACAATAAAATTGAATCCGTTAAAATAGAAAATATATACTATTGAAATTATGATTCTTGGTTCTCTTAGTAATTTTTGTGACTAAGATCTACTTTCTTTATTTTAGTGTCATGATATATTTACATAAATCGATAAGTATTTACCTTTTTGAATAATTATAGACCGAAAATCTCTAAATTAATTATGATATAGAGCTAATTACAAATAAAGATAAACTTTAAGGACTTAGGGTGCGATTGGGAGAGTTTATCTACAATTTATATTTAAGCTTATCTTATAATATAAGCACTTTAGATAAAAAATTTAGGTGTTTGTTTAAACTTATAAAAATAACTTATGACCCTTCAATGAGCCCATTTAAGCTTATTTTGATAAGCTTCATAGAGAAGCTTATCAAAAAGAGTTTATTGAAGCTTATAGGTATAAGTGCTTAATTAAACTGTTTTCCCAAACGGGCCCTTAGTTACAAGGAAAAAAAATATAAGAATGAAATTACAAACTAGAACAAACTATAAGGAGTAAAAGCTTAATTTAACTTTAAAAAAAAAGACAATCAACAATTTAGTGCTCCAATTTATCCTTCACTTGTGATTTCATTCTTGATTTTAGTAAGATGTCATTATTAGTTCCTTAATTTTGCATCATTCAAACAAAATAATCCATCTATTTATTGATTTCATTATAACTCAAATAAAAAATGCATACATTGCTCATTAAATGTCTAACTAATCCATTAAATCATAAGTTAGAAAGAATGCTATAACCGAGGATAAAATGATGTTGTTCCCTAATTTGTTTCATATGAAATAGCATGTTAAATTCCAAACTTTGAAATTCCCATTCTTCTGGAAAAATTAGGAAATGATGTCATTCTCTCCCTTGGTTTGTAGCCTCCTTTCTAATCTATAGTTTAATATGTCAAATACATACTTAATGTGCCATTTAGGCGTATTCCATTTGGGTTACTATAAAATCAAATAGATAGATGGATTATTTTATCTGAACGATGTGAAATTCAAAGATTATTTTATTTGAATAATACGAAATTAAAGGATCACTGAGGATGTTGACAATGAATTTCAATTCCAAATCCAGCTAACCAGAAGAGTACTCAGGACTCAAACTGCAATCCAATTGAGCAAGCAAAGAATGAAGAGACGGAGAGGAAGAATGGCAAGAACGGAGGAGGGTTTTTAATGTAGTTCGACCAAAATCAAATAGCATCGGTCCCTACATCCATGGTAATTATTATTGATTTAAAAAAATTTCTACAGAGTTTTATTATATTTTTTCAGACTTAGCTTACAGTAATCTTCCTCCTCTTATTTATAGAGGTTAGGAGGTTACAATTATAATTACATAATTTATATTTTTCTTACATCAAAATAAATGTACAAAACAACCTATACTACTGTAAAATGGCTTTTGCAAGTTGCTGGCTAACTTCTGTAGATTGTATTCTGTAGGTGGACCCAACACGCTGCTTCTTACAGATTGGCCCCACGAGTCAAGTTGAAATGGGTGTCTGCTTTAGGTTTGTCCTTGACGAGCCATTTGTTAGACAAGACATCGCATTCACGAGTTGGGACTCTATCTAGAGTTGCTGCTAGCCTTCAGTCAACAAGATCGAACTCGTGAGCTCTCTCTTGCTGACGTGAGCTCATGTATAGCGAGTTGTTGGCTATGCAAGTCGGGACTTATTTCTTAGCGAGCTGGAGTTTTTGCCTTGTTCTGTACTCTTGTGGTTAGCGATGTGACGATCTCAGTTCTGTTCTCAATTAGACCTGTCTATTGTTGGGCCTTTGCCAGCTCATTTCGCGTAATATCAGAAAATACCCATAACAGAGAATAACACAATAAAATTAGGAATAAAATTGCAAGTAAAGGATAATTTAAAACTCTACATGTTTGTAAAAAAAATAAAAACAATATACTGAAAAAAAAAAGTATTGAGGAAAAAAAAAGTAAAAATTTATATGTAAGCTGCTATTAGTAATTCAATTGTTCATCTCTACAGGGAATGGTCACAAAACAATGCACATTGAAGGATGGTACAGGATCATCTACGTGTAAGTATATAATCCTATGATACATGCTCCAAAAAAAAAAAAGAGTAGTGATTCAAGGCAAGCTGAATTCACAACTTATGTTCCAAGTTATGCTTCGGGACACTTGGACAAAACTTGTATTTTTTATATTTTTTTCTATAAAAAGTTATAATTTTTTATAAAAATTTGAAAAATTTTAAAATTTTTTATTATAACTTTGAATAATAAAATTATAATTTTCTATATTTTTATTGTATGTAAAATTTATATATATTTATAATTTTTGTAGAATTTTATATAAAAATTTATAAATTTTATAATTTTTACATTAAATTTTCATAGAAGGTCATAAAATTTCTCGAGAACTTAGCATAGCAAAACCCATGTTCCAATTATTGAGTGAGTGGAACACACTCAAGCTCAATCTCTAGTACCCCTCTCTCAACATTCTGTAACTTTATTGAGATTTCTTGCTTGACCTGCCCTCCGTCTAGGCTAATGATACCGTCTTTAACCAGGGTGTTTTCCTTACTTGCAACCCATTTTCCGAGCTGCATTGACTCGTTGATTGTGGATTTCTCGAAAGCTTTCGCGGCTGCAACTAAGGGTTGAATGTCTATTTCAGCCTCCCCCATGAAATCATCGGTCGAGAATTTATCTTTGTCGTACACAACCTGCAATAAAAAGATTTTAATCAATTTGATCAACATGAATGCCATAAAAATTGAACCAATATTTTAAATGATCTTACAATTACATTATGGTTAACAAAATTATAAATAAATATAAAAAAATTATAACTATCGTATAAAATTATAATTATCATACAATTCAAAAGAATAGAATTAAATGTTATATTATGATTGCAGGCTATAATTTAAACTCTAAGTTAGCTAAATCATATATAGAATTGGAAATGGGGTATTCAATAGAACAATTTATATATTATGGTTCTGAACCAATGCCACAAGTCCATCAAAGCAAAATCATGTTCTTTGAATTCTTATTCTTAAAGTCATAAGTCTAAAACCCCACGTTCAAATTAATAGATATTGATTGAGAGTTATTAAAATTGAAATGATTTGTTACTAAATAGTTATCCCTAAAGTTTAAATCATTCTCAGCATTTATCAGATTCTTTACATGAATGAACTTACCACTTTAAGAGGAGGTACAGTCTCTGGAATTGACAACATTAAGCTTTCATTCCAGATAGGATTCAGATTGTTCTTTATGACGCGGGTTTTTACTGACTGCAAGAAAAAATTTTAAAGATCCAATATTAAAATATATATATATACACACACACACACACACACACACACAGCAACGTGGAACTTAAATGTATTAGACCATTGATATATAAGTATATATGATATTTTGATACATATTATAAAAAAAAAGTTGTGTTTTTATGAAACAGTTATAACTTTTTTGTAAAAAAATATTAATGCCATAGTTATAGTTGCAACACAAAAATATTTGAAGACTCTATAAAAAAATTTATAAGATTTTATAAAAACTTAGGAGGATAGTTATCGGTCAGAATTTTTTGGAATACAAGCAGAAGAAATATATTTGCAGCAGTGGCTTTAGAGGTAAAGATGCTCACTTGATGACCCAAGGAAATGATGACATAAGGATCGCTAGTCATTACATCTCGAACAGCCAAATTGGTGCCTTTAACCACATTAACCTTTATCAACCCAACAAATTCAACCATACCTGCCTATTACAGTACATAGAGATCAACAATACTTGGTAGTCACATAAAAATTTCAACATTTCAATATCTTGGTCATTTTCCTTTTCCCTTTCATTTAGAATCATGGAATTGTCAGTGATTCACATTTTATAAGGCTCTAAAGTCAAAATCACACACAGTAAAATAGGATATAAAACTCTAATACAAAAAATCCTTAAAGCCAGCCAATATCTACTATAGAAACATTCATCACATAAAACACAAGAAAAGGGACCATCATTTTTGTCATATTTCTATGCAATTATTTTTTCTATCCTTGGATCGATATGCTAAAAGTTTACAAACAAAATAAACTCCATGTTAAATGTCAAAGCTGATTACACTTAAATTCCATTTGTTTTGTCTATATATATTTTTCATAGAAAAATTTTATTTACATATGTAAAAATGAAGGACTTTATGCCATTTATATATGTTATAATTAACAAATAATTCATTATGTTATGATAATATTGAAAAACAACTTTTATTTTATTATTTAAAGAAGAAGATGTTATTTTCTATTATACTAATTATATATAATATTAAACAAATAGAATATATATCTTCTATGATTTTGAATTTTCGTAACTATAATCACCAATAAAAGAAAATTTTCTCTATGAAAGATATTGTCCAACAAAACAAACAATGAGGCTGAGTACCAAACAACTTTTTTGTTTTCCTTGTTGTTTCTCTTATAAACTATTAACATACCATTAAGTAGGAATCCATCATTAAATTAAGAATACAAAGAAAAAGATATTCATCCTGACCCACCCAGATATACGTTGTCTAGGGAGCTTCATATTCTATTGTTTTGATCAAGATTACGAATATTGAAAACAATTGACAAAAATGGAAACTATATTACCATTGAGTTGCTCTTCTTTGTAGCCTTATTCTCAGTCTCTTTTCTTCCCCAGCTGTTACGAAATGCAAGTCCAATACGAGTTTTGGTTTGTTGTTTATCGTATTGTTTCTTTTCTGAAGGAGAATTGTTACTTGAGGAAATGCTCTGAGTGACTTGCGTTGGTGGAAATGGGCAGGATAAGTTTTCATCAGCTTCTAAAAACTGCAGAAGCTCATATTTTTTCCTGGGTGGTAAAAGAAAAAAAGTATATTTCCAAGTTAGAATAGTGTGGTTAGTCAAAAGAAAAAAAAAAAGTATGTTTCTCTTCAATTACCTTATAAAATCAGCTCTTTCTTCAATTGAGGAATTTGGCTTTGGCTTGTCTTCAGCACTCAGGATGCAAGCTTCATACTTCTTGTTTAGCACAGTATTACCACCTAAAGTCACCAATGCATCTACTTGTTCATCAGTCCATTGATCTAGCTTCGCGGATAGAACCTAATATAATGTCAAAGAAATGTCAGATTTTTTTTTTTTTTTGTACAAGTTTCATTGAGTGTGTGTAAGCCTCACATCACATGGCCGAATGGTGTGGGGATAAGTAAGAGAATTCAAATGTAATATACTTTCACAAATAATCACAACCCAGATTTAAAGTGCAGTTCGCAATCGGAATGTTGCATGTAATGTTGATATTGTGAATTGTAATGTAATTACAGTTTTTCACAATTTTACACTGCAACCAGTATTTTGAAAATTGAATGGGCTCAGATAGTTTGACCAGTTTGATCACTGATCACTAATCATTGTATTATTTTATTCACGTTAATTTAAAAAATTATTTTAACAGTTAAAGTAGTTTGAATCGATATGAATGGATAAAAATCAAGAAAAATGATTCAATTTTCAAAATTTGGTCACAATTTTTTTTTTATTTTTAAACTTTTTTTTTTGTTGGATTGATCCGACAAGTCTATATGTAATTAAAAACTAATAAAAGAAGAAATTTAACACTTAATTAACAAAAAATTTACTACTTTATTTAATTTTATGATATCATACAGTTCGATCACTGATTTAATTAGTTGGATCGAACCATGGCTTAATAACTTTTTTAATTTATTATTTAATCTAATTTTTAAAACATTAATTGCAACAATATATTTTTTTTTTACATTTGTCTATAATTTTAATGATCATAATATAATTGTAATCACAATTTAAAGATATGATTATGTCCCAAATATAAGAAACAATCAAAGTACAATACTAAATAAATGTTTATTGTAAAAAAAAATGAAAAATCACTTTATGATAATTTTAGGTTTATTGTCAGGATAAATTTATTTTCTTTTGAACATTTAGAAGTTCCTTTGCACGCACGCTAGTAAGGAACATACCTTTGTAATATGTACTCCTAGACTTCTATGTATGCCAGAACACTTGATGCATATAAATACTCCAAGGTTTGAAGATCTGACATTCAAATGCAAAAAATGAGCAATAATTTGCCACAAGATTAAATTACTTGATAAATTTTGAAATAACCTGATTTGAAGAATCTTGAGCAATTTCGTTACAAGTCAAATAAAAACAAAGAGAGCAAAGTGAAGCAATAGTTGTTTGAAAAGAACTTGAAACAGACATCTAGTTCATGATCATTGTAACACTATTTATCGGGTGGCACGTACTCGGAAGAATTCAGATCATTTTTACAAATTTTTCATAAAATCATATAATTTTTCATAAACTCTTTAAATATCTTTATGTAGTAATTATGACTATAACAATTATAAATTTTTATAAAAAAAAATTGCAAGATTTTATGAGAAAGTTATAATCCCACACCCTAAATACTTACAATTTTTTTATAAAAAATTTTAAGATTTAGATAAAAAATTATAAGATTTATGGATAACAATTTTTATAAAAACAATCAACTTTTCCTTAGTACACACCAAAGCAAAATCCGTTACTTAAGCAATAAGAAAAGCGAAGAACCTATAAATATACTTACACCCATTTTGGGTCTGGAGATCCACAATCTGCACATGTCTTATTTCCAGCTTGATGCATCAGATTCTCTAACCTCTTTTGTGGCCCTATTAATCGAAAATACGAAGAGCCATAAGATTTATAGCATTAAATCAGTCAAATACTGAAGACATGTTTGTCTTTTAGATATTCATAATCAGTAAAGTCGAGGCCTATAGGCAAAGACAATTTAACATAATAACATGACTTTCTTAGGGTATTATACAAATTGAAGTTCAAATATGAAATATATAACTGCATATTCCTCATCATAATTATCTTTTCAATCATCCACTTAGTAATACTCTTTTTTTCAATCAACAATGTTATGTATAGTGGATATATAATGTAGCATCGGGTGTATAGGCTTCTAAATTATATAGAAAGTTCAAATTGTTTAAGAAAATAATTTTATATTACATATTTACACATGAAAACATGAAAAGCTGACTATAAGTTTCAGGTATGGTTTGGTTGAGAATAAGTGATTCGAAAAGTGTAACTTTTTACAAGTTAAAAATGAATATGTTGTTTGGTTGATAAAAAAATTGACAAAACGAGGGAAGTATACTTCATAAGAAGTTCTATTTCCTACAAAATGTAAAAAGTTACTTACCAATCTAATTTTGAGCATTTTTCAAAAAGTTTATAAGAAAAATTAATTTATGTGAAATGTAACTTTTTATAAAAATTTAATTTTAATATGAATTAAACAACACCTTAAATTTTGTGTGATTTCAGATAAAAATTGTTATAAATCACTTAAAAAAAGCTACACCATTGGTTCAATCTTACTGTCTATGTTTAGATGATAAGCATTCTAACGAGTCATGAACTTTGCATAATTTTAATCAAACTAAATTTTGCTTCTTTAAATTGAAATTTTTCATTCATTGTGGTACTTGAAGTCTATCATTTGTTCAGAAAATAAAAACCTAAATACTTTACAAATCAAGTGCAACATTAGATACATGTTACTAAAAGTGTTTAAAATATTGTACCAGAACCCATCCAACGATCTCTTTGTGATTTCAAAGTAGGTGTTTCAGAACAAAATAGATCATAAAGGCAAGATCTTGGCCCTACAGTTGAAACATTTCATTCAATAGTTAGCCTCCTATAATGTCATTGATTATAAATTGCAAAAATGCCAAAAGGATGTAACATGTGCAAGTGACTTTTCACATCACAAAAGTATAACAACAATAATCATTGAAACAGATTCAGAAATATTTTAAAGAATAAAGTAAAATATCATAATTATTGATAAGAACATCAATAATTTAAAATTAATTAATAAATAATAATTAAATGAAAAATTAATTTTTAAATTTATAATTATCTACTCTTTAAATTTTTTTATTTACGTTTATGATGATTCACTTTACTTCTAAATTATAAAGTAAACCTTTAGTGGTTATCCTTGCTTTATTACAATCTTCACAACAATTTCTAGTTTTCTTAAAATAAGGAGGCCAAACAACATACTAATTATTGAGACATGTAAGATTTTCAATGGTTCTAATGAAAAACAAAATATTGCATATTTTGATCTAACCTCTTAAACAAATTAAATGTTTTTGTACTATAATCAATCTTCTAAGATTATTGTAATACCAAAATTTTAATTATACTTCTTGTTATATTTTTATAAGTCAAATGTTTTTATGTTATGGTGGGGTGAATGCATGTTAAAATTAAAGATGTAGTTTTGATTTGTCCAAATATAACAGACAATAATGTTAAAATTTTAGTACTATTATCTATTATTTTATGATAAATTAAAAAATTATCTCTTTAATTTTAAAATTCACTCAATTATAATGTCAAAATAACTAATTTATTAAAATATAATAAACAAATGCACTATAATTTCAATACTACAGTAAAATTAGAAATATTCCTGTTCCAAAGTTCTAAACATGAACCCCATTTTACTGACACTAAGTTGTGTTCATTTCCCTTCAATCACAAGATTCCGCTTACAATAAAATGATGGAAGACCTCTTGGATTATAATTAAAGGCCATGATATTAATGTTCCCAAATGAGGATATGTGAAATGGGTCATATTCTCAACTTCTTAGAAAAGATGTGGAAACATATATTTAAGGAACAAGCTATATATATATATATATATGTTTGATTGAAATCAAGGAAGAATGTAATAATTATCTGTTATCGACACTACTGTTTTGTGCAAGAAACCATATCTAAAATTACCGGAGTTTTCATGTTGTGTAGACATCTCTAACATCTGAAGTTTCAATCCTAAATTATGAAA
This sequence comes from Saraca asoca, assembly GCA_026873985.1. Lineage (NCBI taxonomy): Eukaryota > Viridiplantae > Streptophyta > Magnoliopsida > Fabales > Fabaceae > Saraca > Saraca asoca. The sequence goes on along the minus strand of JANHAO010003130.1, from coordinate 11,038 downwards.
TTCCACTACAACATGAGAGCATCCATTTTCTCAGCCGCTTTTCTGCACAAATAAAAAAGGCATAGCATAAATTCAATTTGATCATCCTACACGGACTATAATGATATATAAAACTTCAAATGAAGAACAAAACATGTGAATATTTGATTTTGTCATCCCACACAGAAAATCTACATCATAATTTTAAATTGTAATTGTAATTGTAATTATATTATGATTAACAAAATTAAAATATGTAATCATTACAATATAAAATTGCAAAGAATCACAGTTAATTTTGGATTCTGCAACCATAATATTGTGTACAACATTACCATTACATATCGCAAATTAAAACATTGATATAAAATTCAAAATAGATGAATGAGATGTCCATAAAAGTAGGAAAGAAGGAACATTCCAACCAAAAATCTTACATATCCAATGAATCCTTTCTCTTATATTGGGCAGGCAAGAAGGAGCCAATGATAGTTCTGTTCTCTGCAAAAAGGGCAAAAAAAAAAAAAAGGAGAAGAAGAGGAAGAAGAAGAAGAAAAATGATGAAAAAAGATGGCAATTTAGACACATTCTCACTGGTTAATCCATTTACGAATAAATAACAAATAAATAAAAATTTCTGAAAAATTTTTAAATGGGTTTCACATACAGAAAAATTGGTGTTTGACGACCATTGAAGATGATAATTACCTGAAACTTGGAGAAAATTGAATCCAAAAAATGCCCAGAATTTTATAAAACAACAGGCCAAATGGGATGGAATTTCATAGAGGCAGCAAAGTGGATTCAGGATAATCAGACAACTCTGAATACAAGAATCTTTGAATCTCTCAAATTTTTTCAAATGATTTCTATTTGGTACCAAAGGTCAATGTCGGAATTTGGAGAATAGGATTCTTGCCAATGGTTTGAAGCTTTTCCCATCAACGATAGACCCGTCAACAACAAAGGCACGTGCATATGTTTAAACGCTTTCACATAGCCAGTGTTAATATCAATATATTTGCTAAAATCTATAATTAGTATTTTCCAGTTTCACCTTTTTCAAATTTTTCAAAATTATCCATTTCTTCTTTAAATTTGATTCCTCTCAAATGCTAGAAGTATCTTAAATAAATTAAATCATCAAAATCATTGATGAATCATCATAATTATTGATGAGAAAATTAATAAACGAATAATTATAATTTTAAAAATTATTTATTATTTATCAATCTTTAAATTTTTAATTATTTCATTAGCAACAATAATGACCCACTTTATTTTCCGTATACTCTGGAATAACCCCAATCCTTAGTGTTACAGCTTACAAGTCAAATGTAAAATGAAAAGGCAATGGCCATTTTTGGATATGTTTTAATTAATGCATAATTTATTTGATATAAAAGTTTGATATGAATTAAGGTATTCTTTGTTCGATAAGATCAGATTTAATAAGTTATTCCACAATAATTTCAATTATGATTTTATCTTTTGAAATTCGCAAATATTATTTTATAACTGTTAATTATTACCACACCTTATCACAAAAAATTTAGTTGGTATTAATTATAGGAAATTCATTTTCCATCATCCTGATAAGCTTGTCAGTAGAGTGATAGTTCAAAATATGGCAAGGGAAATTTAGAAAACATCACTGATCATCACTCTAATTGTTGTTGGAGATGGTCTGATATACAAGCCAATGCCAATGCCAATCTTGTCACTGATAAAGTTTCTTTAAGATCCTAATGTTGGTGGCAAGTTTCTAGACCTATTTCTAATCATATGGAAACTGTTAAAGACATGATGTTAGGTGTTACAGGGAATTGGTGTAAACAAGAGTTCAGTCTGACTATGATTCACAAACATATCTCTCAATTTTTAAACCCTTTTGTCTTACTATGGGGCTGTTGACTGGTTGGCTTGGACAGGATCAGCCCAAGTCTCTTATTCTGTTAAGGTAAGCTACCAGATTTTAATGAGACACTATATGGAACATCATCAAGTTATCCAATTCCCTTGAAAGGCTTTATGGAACTTACTTTTGCCTTAAAGAATTAATGTATTTCTCTGGAAACTTTGTCATCAAAACCTGCCCATGAGATCAGTTATTGCTGCTAGGCATCTCTGGGTTCCAACTGAGTGTGGTTTGGTGGTACTAATCATCCACATGTTAATATAGAACTTACCTGTTCAATTGCAATCACTCTGCATGCTATATGGTTTGTTAGAAATTAGATCGTATTTCATGATGTTGAACCAAATCTATTGCACACTCTTTCCCTCATTAGATCTTGGAGAAGAGATTACATTTTGTGTCAGCAGAAGAGATCAGAAATCTCTTGAGGAATCGGAATTTTTCTTGTCAGTCCTGCTGCTTCTCCTTTTTCTGGTTTGAATATCTTTAGGCTTACTAAAGGAAGTAAATGTCTAGATTTGAACAGGTGATATTTCTTTCCCATGTAATTTTGTTCTGTTTCCTGTGTACTATAAAAATGATACTGTAGACTACATTGACTTTTTCATCCTTTTTTTTTTTATTTTCTTTCTCATTTGTTCTTGTTTATAATTGCAACACCAATAATGAAACAAATGAAGAATATAGTTTTATGTTTAAATACCTTTTGTGACATCTTAGGACACAAGGTAAGTAATAAGAAAAAACTACTGTTTTGAATTTAAAGCAAGGTTGGACAAATTCTGTTGTCCAGAAGAGTTGATAATTTAGGCTCCTTCATGCAGCATGGAGGGGTTTAGAAGAATCCTTGTAAGCATACTACCGAACAAGTACTCTCTTAACTAACTGGATAAAAGTCTCGATGTCTATCACATGCTAGTCATACTACTTTAGCTCCATTTAAGATCCTAAATTGTGATCCATAATCACAATATTGTTGTTATGGATTGCATTAACATCACAATTTATCATAGTTTTACTCTGCAAGAATTGTATTTTTTTAATATTTATCGACAATTTTGTTAATTGCAACATAATCGCAATCACAATTTACAATCATAATTTAATTTATAATTTTTGCAATGCCACTGTTCACAGGTGGAATAATAAAATTCTTTTTTCTATCTATCATGAGATTGAGGAAGTCCAAAGGCAACTTAGTTGTGGCAATTCAGATGATAAAAGATAGGCCCATTTCGTAGGTTGGAGTGATTTATGCTGTCTGAAACAATTGGAAGGCTGGGGATCTAAAATTTGAGCATTATGAATGGTGCTTTCCTGCTAAAAATTGCATAGAATGTTCTTGTCAATGTTGACACATTATGAATTCTAGTTTTTCATGCCAAATATGAAAAATATCCTGATTTTATGTAGCATGTTTCTAGACTTTGTGTAGAATTTGGCCTTCTCTTGGAGATAATTTTGAGGTAAGATATTGGCAAGATTCCAAACTGTGATTTGCAATTGCAATGTTGCATGTAATAATGTTATAGTGGATTACACTACAATTGCAGTGTTATACAATTTTTCATTATAACGATTTCATTTGTCAATAATTTTATTAATCATAATATAATCATAATCGTAACTATAATTATAATTTAAAATTATAGGAAATAAAAATCTTGAAAAGATAATTGATTAAAATCACTTAATTCATTGAGTTCAATTGTTATTAGGATTCTTTAGAAAAGAAAATTAATAAAGCATGTTAGCATGTCGGATTTAAGAGGAAATTGAGATTTTGATCATCTTAAGTAAGATCTTCCTACTCATCTTCTAGAAGAATTTAGATTGGCTCTTCCTCCAAATACACATGATGGTGTGTTGACCATTCAATTTGAAATAGAACTATTTCTTATCAGTGTAAAAATGGGATGACTTACTTATATCGAATGGGCTTTGAGGGTTTTGAAGATAGGTTTTGAAAATTTATTTGGATTGAGAAATGTCCTTAAAGAATTAAAGTTCGTGTTGTCATGGTAGTGATGTATTCCTCAATTTTCAACAGTGACGAATTCATGACCATAGGGTGACCAAAATTTAAGTTGCAAGAGGTCAAAATAAAATTATATGATAAATATTATTAAATATTTTTTAATAATATAATTAAAATAAAGATAAAATCCTCTGTGTATTTAAAAATTTTGTAAATTTCTGTGAAATTTCAATATAAAACTATACTTTATATATATATATAATTTTATAATTTTTTATACTTTTTTTTTATCCTGTTAAAATATTAAATATGAATATGAATTGATAAATAATTATTTATAACCGCGTAGGCTTGAGTCCACGAGCTTAGTTTATTTTTTGCGTGAAGCTTATAGACTCGGTGGAAATAGGTTGGTGCAGGCAGGCCTGTGCCTAGACGATCGAACTCATTCAGGCCTACTCCTTAAACAAATATAAAATTTGAAGCCTGGCCCATAAAAAATCGAAGAGCCTAGACCTCCTTTTACAACTTTAGGCAGATCATGCTTTGGTACTACATGAAGCATGCATGTTTAAAATGAGATGCCAGAAGAAGGTCTGCTTCTCTGGTACTAGTGAGTTTTGAAGGATGTCCTTCTCTCTTTTGGATGGAGGAGAATAAAAAGAAAAGAGAGGAAAAAGAAAAATATTGTATAACTTTTCCTTTGTTTGATGGAGGAGAATAAAAGAAAAAAAAAGAGAATTGAGATTTATGATTAATTCTCTAAAATCCTGAAATATTCTCTAATATTAGTAATTTTATCATCTTCTAATTTATGGAAATTTTAGAGGATTTTTTAAACATTCAAAAAAGAAGAAAAAAAATCATTTATTCTTCCTCCTTTCCTTACTTTCTATTCTCTATTGTCTTCATGTCTCTTCCTCAAGTAACTTCTAAACCTATTCTATATTTGATTGAATGGAATGGAAATAAAAATAAAAATATGTAAAAATTTTGTTTAATAGATATTATGAAATGGAAATGTTCATTCCCTATGGATTAATCAATGGAATAGAACATTCTATAAACAATGGAATGACCTTTTTATATATTTGTCCCTTACATCTTTTATGTATTTTAAAATTATTTTTATATTAATAAATGATAAAATAATGTTAAATTTTTAATATTTTTATTATAAAAATATTTTGATAATTATATTTTTCATAATAAGATGTTTTTATTTTATTTATATAATATATTATTTATTATATAAAATTATTTGATATAAAATAAAAATTAATGAATTATAATTTATTGATATAAAATAAAAGTCAAAATTATGAAAAAAAGGATTAGCATACTTGAAGAATAAACTGATGCTATACTATCAACAAATGTTTGAAATTTTTTACAATTAGTATAAGAAATATACAGAGAACATGACTTAATTATATAACTTATGCATTATTACTTTATTGACAATGCAATATCATCTATTTAATTTATATATGATTGTTATATAACTTAACCCTTTGTTTAGGATATCTAAAAATAAAATTTCATTTCATTTTCAAATGAATTCTTTTTTAAGCAGTATTTGGATTTAAGCTAAAAAAAAGAATTCATTTTATTTGATTTCATTTATAATTCTTATTTTTATTACATTTGTACTATTATGAAATCTATTATATTTATTAAAGATTTCATTAAAATTTATTTTATTTGGCATGAAATACATGTTATATTAATAATTTTACCTTCATTCTAATATTTTATTTACTATCATATTATTAAAATTTACCTTTCAAATAAATTATATGTATTTTTCAATATATTTCAAATAAAAGAATTCATTTACAAATAAAATAAAATCATTATTTTTTATATCGTCCCAAAACATTAAAATTTATTTACAAATGAATTGAAATTATTTCTATTGAAATAAAATGAAATAAATTCTAAAAAATTTAATTCCAAACATAGCATTAGGAAGTAAAGTCTTTTTTACTCCTTTTAGATATATATACCCTATTATTTTTATTATAAGAATATTAGTATAATTGATTATTTTTTATTTAATTTCTATAATATTTTATTGTATTAAATATAAATATGGAATGAAATGTTCATAAATATTCAATGTCATCATATTAAACATATTTATAAAATAACTATTTCATTTCGATTTCATTTAATTAAACATAAAGATTGAATATCCACGAGGTGTTGCATACTTTAGACAATTTTTTTTTTTTTGTGAGAGTATTTAAGGGAGTTTTTAATACAAAACACAATCATATACAGTTTGAAAAAGAAAAAAATAAATAAAATCTAAATACATTTAATTAAGGCTTTCGAACTTCTTATTTAACTATTATCATTACACTTTTAGAATTTGGGAGCGATAATTTTTTAATTTTCTTTTTCCTCTCCCCTAAATCGATGATTAAAAAAAAAAAAAAAGAGTAGAAATTGAAGGGAGATAGCAATAAGTTATCATGGATTCCATCTCTCATAACCAAAAAAAAAAACATAAAAGTAGCTGCGTTTGGCAAACTGAACATAGCATCCGAGCGAGGCTAGAAAGGTCAGATCGTAAAACCCCTTATACCCTTACTAATCACCACAACGAAGCAAGCTTACTCTGCTTTGGTTCTGTGGCGGAAGCAACTCAACTTGACCGCGTTTGGCTGCCGGCGGCACTTCCGGTAACTCCTCCAGCTGAATCTCCACCGTTCATCTCTTCTTGGATTTTCGTATTGAAAAATATTGAAATTAGCTGTGGGTTTATGCGATCTGATGCTTCCATTTCTCTCCTACGTTTATTTTAAACTTTTGACGTAATAGGTTTATTCACCTTGTTGATATTATTGCCCTCTTCTGTGTGTTTTCAACTTTGATGTTTCAAATGTAGTGGGCATATATATATGCGTTTTGTGGTTTGTGTATAAACCAGAGTACTTTTATCTATATCTGTAGCTATATCATTGATTACATTGTAACGTTTTGAAATTGAGGTTGTTCTATGATTGGATTAGATGTTATGAATTTCTGATTTCTGAGTTTGGGTTGAGTCATTTTTTCATGATGTAAGTCTATAACTTTTTTCCCTTTTATGATTTGAGATATGTCAAATTCTGTGGTTTTTATATTTGGTTTTTCTGATTTTATAATGATGTTAGCTTGAAATTTGGGTTTTACTAAATTACATATCAATGAAGATTTTGAGTGCCAATAGCCTCTCTCTCTCTCTCTCTCTCTCTATATATATATATATATATATATATATTTATATGTGATTTGGTATTGATTTGGATGTCTCTTGTGTTTTGCTTTCAGGGTACTATTATTGTAATAAGATCTTATAATGTGTATTTACTAGGCTGATTTGCTGTTTTTAGAGTGATAGCAAACCCTACAAACTCAGGATGAGCTTGCTTTTAAGACTAAGGCATCATATACCCAATGGATTATATAGACAATCTCTTCAGTTGACTGTCATAGGGTTCAGTCCAAGTAATTTAAATGGGTTTTCTAGGAATTATAGTCAACCTGCAATAAAAGAGGAAGAGGATGTTGAAGAAGTGGAAATTAATCAAAGAAGGCTCCCAGCTGATTTTAATCCACTAACATTTGATCCCACTGAGCACCGTAGTCCTCCAACAGAAAGAGTTTGGAAGCTTGTTGACGAAATGGCATCTTTAACACTAGCTGAAGCTGCAGAATTGGGTCCCATTCTGATGAAGAAGCTGGGAATGAAGGAGATGCCCGTTGCTGGATTTATGAAACCAGGAGCTGCTAATCTGGCAGCAATGACAATGAAGGCACCTACAGCAGCCAAGGAGGAGACAAAGCCAGAAAAGACTGTATTCGAATTAAAATTGGAGTCCTATGAAGCAGCTTCTAAAATTAAAATCATCAAGGAGGTCCGGGGATTTACTGATTTAGGTTTGAAGGAAGCAAAGGATTTAGTGGAGAAAACACCTTCGATTATAAAGAAAGGTCTTTCGAAGGAAGAGGGAGAACGGATAATTGAGAAAATGAAAGCTGTTGGTGCAAAAGTTGTTATGGAATGAAGGTGAATTGATATGTTGCCTTATTACTTATTAGACAGTTTTGAAATGTTTGTTTCAATTTTCCGCATTTCCTGAGGTTATTTGAAATTTAGAATATCACATCATTGTAGCACAAGTTTACTAGGATTACTGATTTTGCTGGTGGCTGCCTTTTCAATTGTGCTTATTTATTAGCTTAGAATGTAATTTGGTTCTGTGCAACTAATGGATTTTATCATCCTTCCTAATAACCATTTTAATTTTTGAGTGACAGACCTTCTATCTTACGGTAGTGTCCAATTCCTCATGAATCATTTTCTTAGATGCTTAGTAACGTATTATATCCGTTATATCATTAGTATGCTGGTGCATTGATTGACTGGTTTTGTGTGTCAAATTGCTGGCGATATCTTCTGTTGAGATCCTTGGCATATTTCTCCCTACCTGGAAACTCTGCTATTTTGTTTTTGCTTTCTAGGATTTGTGAATGTAAATGCAAGATTGTTAGGGATTAATTCAAATTTGTAGAGTTTGGTTACCTCAGTATGGTTTATAAGAACATCCATACTTATACAATAAATAGATTGCACATTTGCATTAAAATCTTTTGAAGTCTGAAGTTGAATCATCGATATAATAGAATAGATCGATGTTCAAAGGGTTTTCCAATTACTGATTTATCCAAACTCTATTGGATTCTAGGTTAGGAAGCATGGACATGTCATTTTCTTTGCTTTTTGTGTGTCGTCTCCGTATTATTCTTCATTTATAATACCTTTTTCTTCTAAAATGCCATATTCGTATCCGTGTTTGCTTCCGTCTTCATGCATATTAGTCATCCTTAATAAAGAAAGAGCTATTTTTCATTGGATGTGAGGTCCTCATAACTTTTATGAATATTCTGGCCCGACTCTTCTGAATGCCTCCTGGCACCCGTGCAACTTCCTATTAACCTTTTCTTCATGATCAAACTGGATTACCCAAAGAATCAAAATGCATGGTTTTAGTTAAAGATGTTGATTATGGATCAAATTCAGTAGGAAGCTGCAACTTACTTAAAAATTTCTGTATTCCTTGTGTGCATTACAGATAATCCTACTTGCATTGGTTAGTCAATAAAAGAAATATGCTTTAGTCACATATATGCTCACATATCTTAAACAGAGATAAGGTGAAAGTATGTGAGGATTTTGTGACAATCTTATTTGTCTATAATTTTTTTAACATTTAGATATTGACCAAAAATGTTTCACCACAGTACAAAGGTTAGTAGTAACAAACTTGCAAAACTGTAAAAAAAAAAAAGAGAGAGACTGGTTATCAACTCATTTCTAAATAAATAATATGATAAATGATGAGAATATATATTTGTAATTATCATGTCAAATAATTATACAATTTATGATGGAAGATGAGAAGATAAATTATAATCACAAATAATATCTTTTCATCTACTAATAATGATATGTTTTGTATCAAAAAAATTAGTATTGATATATTTTAGTAGAATTTATAAAACAATTCCTACATTTTTCTTAATTTTCTTATAAAAAGATAAATTTGTTACAATTTTTATCAATAAAATAATTTTTTTACATACTTATTACGTTTATATAAAATTATAAATTCTTATACAAAACTATCTTTTTATAAAACAAAATTAAAAAAAAAAAAAAAAAAAACCCTCAAGTATGCGATAACAATAACACGATGTAGCATCACTCTATCCTAATTCGATCGTGAAAGGTTACCTTAACAAAAACATAGCAAAATCACACGCAGATTTAATTTAATTATACATACTAAAAATAATTAATCTTCTTTTTATATGTTTTTATTTTTTATTTTAAACATATATTTATCTTTTTTATTTTAGAAAAAGTAAAAGAGATATATGTGTATTTTTAAAAATTGATGAGTGTGAGTATAAATTAAATATCAAAGGATGTGAGTATAATTTTATTAAAAAAAATTGAAAATATCTCAAAAGTAAAATTTTTAAAAATTTACTTTATCTTTTATAAATAGCCTACTTAAATTGTTATCGGAGAGGCACCAACAGCAAACTGACAAAATTGCAAGCTTTACCTCGGTTTCCACGTTCAAGAGCACGTCGCACACTCAACTCCGATGCGCCACCGCCATTGATCACATCCCCGGCCACTGCAGGTGGGTCTTTGCTTCTTTCTCTCTTGTACTAATTTTCTTATTTTCTTAGCCTTTCTCGCTCTGTTTCTCATTGTGATAGCAACAGAAGTGCACTCTGTGTACTCTCCCTCACTAAACACTATGGTTTTCTAAGTGAGAATATCCGGCGAAGTTATAGCCTTCACTGCGTTATGTTTTCTTTACTATCACTCTTTTTATCCTCCCATTTCTTCTATCTTCTTCTCCATGTCATCTTTATCATGCAATTCTCTTCCTTTCTTAATCCAGCAAAGCTTCAATTTTTGGCGACAACACAAGCCACTAGCAGAATACATTGAGGCAAGACCTACAAGTATGCATCGGACTTGTGATTCTCTCTCTTCAGAACTATAATCGTACCCACGAGAATCTCTTTTTCTTAGTGAGCTGAAGCTTTTTGAATTAGATTTTTCTCTGACGTAAATTCCCAGTTTATTTGAATTGTAATGAAATTAATTTTGCTTCATTTGTTTCTGGGTTGCTGCATTGTGGCTGAATTTTGGTTGTGAGTTCATTTTCTATCACTCGAGTGTAATTAGGAAGACGAGGAGCTACAATTTTGTGGGTAGAATCAAATGATAGAACTTGGTAGCTTGTATTTTCCATGTTAATTGTTTGATATTATTCTGTTATTTTCCTTCTTTTTAGCGGCTCTTTTTCACTCTTGAATTTTGTAACTTTTGATTTGTTTTTTGAAAGTAGATGAATCTCTTTTATCTCATTTTTGGTCTGAGAACATCTTTGGGGTGCCCTTCATGAGTTGCATAGAATTGAGTTTGGGGTGTGGTGGAGGATGCTTAAAAGTGTTGATTTGGTTTTTGCCGATGGATATTTAATTTTCCAGCTCTGTTTAGAGTAGACCTGTCAAAACGGGCTAACGGGTTTTACCAGGTTAACCCAACGGGTAAAAATTGTACGTCGGGTCAATCCCAGGTCGGG
>JANHAO010003129.1:0-26816 GCA_026873985.1 Saraca asoca | reverse complement strand
TAATTTCCCAATTTTGCTGATCACATCAATTTGGGGATTTTATGTATAAACAAGAAAGGAATAATGCCATAAAAAAAGTCCAATCCAGGAATATGGTTCAAAACTCTCAAATCTTATTTTATTTTAAAGGAAATTTTATAATGATATAAAAAATAATTAATTTAGAAAAGAGGAGAAAAATAACAATTTCTTCTCACAATAAAAAATATATTATTAAATTAAATGAAAATTCAACACAAAATTTATAACTTTCTCAACTTGAAAGAAAATGAAAATTCATCAAAAAAATTAAAACCTTCTAAACTTGAGAATAATTATATCAACAAAAGCCTTGATAATTATGCACCTTTAAGCTTCTTAATTTAACCCGAGCTCCTTTATTTATTAATATATAATAAATATTTCATTTATATGTTTTATAATTTTTTTATTTAATTTATTTGACAAAAGCATCTAAATTAAGTATCAATATCAAAATTTTGAGACAAAATATAAGACAAATGCAACCTTAATTTTTTAATAATATTATAGACAAAATCACGTGTCTAATTAAACGGATCTTAGCCTCTCTAATTATGCTAAAAAACCAATGATAAAGGAAAAAAAAACCAAAAAAAAAAAAGCACAATGTGGCCCCACGTGATAGGACTCTTTAGATCCCGTTCCACTAGCATTATTCCACGCGTAATCGTGAAACCTAATGGAAGCACCTCATTGGTCCATCATTTCTAACTTTCGTGTTCCTTCACATACCTGAACTTTCCCCAACTCTTACGGCACAAACGAGGGAACAAGCTCGCCAACACGTCACACCACGTAAGTGCGTGTCACAATCTCGTTGGCCACCGACATATGACAACCCTCGGCGCACGGTGTTAACCTGCACCCCATCACTCTTCCATCTATTACGCTCGTAACTATTCTACGCATTCGTCTCCTTTGTCTTTCATATTCGCTGTGCAAAATTGGCTCCATCGATTTCTGGGTTTCTCTCTGCTAAACCGCTTTCCGTAAGTCACCTTCTCACTTTCTCTGTCGCTTTCTTCCTTTTCTATCTTCAAATCTCGTTGTTTTAAGCTTATTTTCTTCGCCATTGTTGTTGAGTTTGAACTCCGCAATTCTTCTTGATTCGCACTAATTTTTTTGTTCTGAATCTTCCGACGCAATCTCGTTGCGGATTTGATCTTGGAAGTTCCCTTTTTTTTTTTGCTCATACGAACTCCTTCTTCCTTGAATTCTGTTTAGCTGCAAAAACCGTTCCCTTTTCCTTTGGAGCTCATTTGGAACTAAGATCAATGTTTGCTGCTTGGTCTAGGATTCTGTATCTTGGTTCAATTTCGTTCATGTAACTTTTTGTGTGGAAGTTGGTATTCGGGGTTGTTTGTGTGTCTCATAGAACCCGATTTTCTGATTGATTAGTTGAGGTGGGGAGAGAAATTGGAATTGGAATGAGATGAGACGCCGCCCTGTGGCGGAAGTTCTCCATGAGACAATGGAGAAAGGGACAACAAAGAACCAAAATTCTAGGCTTTGTTTCTTGGCATCATTGTCTGCTTTTTTCTGGTGTTTGTTATTGTATTTTCATTTTGTAGTGCTTGGAGGTAGTAATGTTGATCAGTCAAGTAAGTTGCAATCAGGTCCCATTATTTATGAAGCTACCCCAGTCCATGCAACCGATACTCGTCAAGTGCAAAGCCCTACAAGAAATAGTGGTGTCCTGAAGGTGCGAAACCCTCCAAAAGCAGGTGATGTCCGGAAGGTTCTAAACCCCCGAAAGAATAGTGGTGTCAGTCAGGTACAAAACCCTGAAAAGAATTTCCCATTTATGAAAGCTTTGAGAACTGCCGAAAACAAGAGTGACCGCTGTGGGGGAAGGTATATTTATGTGCATGACCTTCCCTCGAGATTTAATGAAGACATGTTAAAGGAGTGTAGGACTTTGAGCCTTTGGACAAATATGTGTAAGTTTACCACCAATGCTGGGCTTGGTCCACCACTCGAGAACGTTGAAGGCGTGTTCTCGGATACTGGATGGTATGCTACAAACCAGTTTGCTGTTGATGTGATATTCAGCAATCGAATGAAGCAATATGAATGCTTGACGAAGGATTCCTCTATTGCTGCTGCCATTTTCGTACCCTTTTATGCCGGGTTTGATATTGCTCGTTATCTCTGGGGTTACAATATTTCAATGAGGGATGCAGCATCGTTAGATTTGGTTGATTGGCTCATGAAGAGGCCTGAATGGGGCATGATGAATGGCAGGGATCATTTTCTTGTTGCGGGGCGGATAACATGGGATTTTCGGAGACTAAGCGAGGAAGAATCAGACTGGGGCAATAAGCTTCTGTTTTTACCAGCGGCAAAGAACATGTCGATGCTTGTGGTTGAATCCAGTCCCTGGAATGCCAATGATTTTGGTATACCATATCCTACATACTTCCACCCTGCAAGAGATGCTGATGTGTTCATTTGGCAGGACAGAATGAGGCGATTAAAAAGGAAGTGGCTTTTCTCATTTGCTGGAGCCCCACGTCCTGACAACCCTAAGTCAATCAGGGGGCAGATAATTGACCAATGTAAGAGGTCGAAGGTTGGTAAACTTTTGGAGTGTGACTTTGGGGAAAGTAAATGCCATTCACCTAGCAGCATAATGCAGATGTTTCAGAGCTCACTTTTCTGCCTGCAACCCCAGGGTGATTCATATACACGAAGGTCTGCTTTTGATTCAATGTTGGCTGGCTGTATACCTGTCTTCTTCCATCCAGGTTCAGCATATACGCAATACACTTGGCATCTTCCTAAGAATTACAATAGGTATTCTGTATTCATTCCAGAGGATGACATTCGGAAGAAGAATGTTAGTATAGAGGAGAGGCTAAGTCAGATTCCCCCTGAGCAAGTGAAGATTATGAGAGAGGAGGTCATCAGTCTCATTCCAAGACTAGTATATGCAGATCCTCGCTCTAAATTGGAAACTCTTAAAGATGCATTTGATGTTTCTGTACAAGCGATTATTGACAAGGTTACAAAGTTGAGGAAGGATATTATTGAAGGTCATACAGATGAAAACTTCATCGAGGAGAATGCCTGGAAATATGCATTGTTGGAAGAGGGACAGCGTGAGATAGGACCTCATGAATGGGATCCTTTCTTCTCTAAACCAAAGGACGGTAATTCGGATTCCAGCGGTTCCTCTGCAGAGGCTGCAAAAAATTCTTGGAAGAATGAGCAAAGAGTGCAGCATTCCTGAAAAGAAGTTAAAAATGTGTGGCAAATGCTCAAAGTGGACTCTGAGCAATGCCTTCCCCTGAAGTAAATTGTAGGTAACAGAAATTATCGAGGTCTTGCAATGAACTTATTGCAGAGCTTATGCAGCTTATGCCTTCGGCATCTCTCTTCCATTTTTGTTATATAGGTTTTTCCCATTTCTACATCTTGTATTTGTAGTGATTCCTAGAAATGTATTTTGGAAGGTTTAATAATGTCTGCTGTAAAACTATTTTCTTATTGATTCGTATAGGAAATATGAACAATAAAATGAATTTGTTGTTTGATAGAAAACATCAACATTGAACCGTCGATAGATTTCTTCACTGTGTTCAGGCAGTGTACACTATATCATCCTTCCTATCATCCATTTAGTCGTGCAATGGTCACTTATGCTGCTGGCACCATATATCCATTAATTTCCTGCAAACATGCTTTTGCTATCTCAATTATTATTCTGAATCGTCTACATTTCGAATATAAAGGGTGATAGCATTTGAAATTGTTTGTCTATTTAGGGTAAGTTAAATTTTAATATGTTTGATTCAATTATAAACTTTTTGGAAGTATTATCAAAATGAATAAAATGTATTATAAAAAAAGTTTTTAAAATGATACTTTTGTCAATATTTAAATTTTGTGATGATAGTTTTATATTTTTATTTTATTAAAAACATATTGTTGATGGTAAAATTTAATTCTGTGGATCTAAATCTTAGTCAACAGGAACGGTTCTTAAAACCCCTAAGTTGCAAGTTGATTGGATGAATAAGATATGAGGAGATGAAGAGGAAGAATAGCGAAGACAAAGAGGATTTTTTAACGTAATTTGACTAAAGTCTGTTCATTAACCCCTACATTCACAAATTATGTTATTGCTCTATATAAAATTTGGCAGTTACAATATCTTGTTCTCTCCTCTTTTGCAGAGAGTCTCCCCCTTTATTTATAGAGGTGGAGAGGGTTGCAAATATAATTTAACAAGTTGCAAATATGTTATATCAAGTAATAAATGTACAAGATAACCTAGACTACTGCAAAGTGGTTTCTGTAGGTTACTTTCTGCTAGTGAGCCCCATGAGTTGATATTGTTTAGGGAAGTGTTAGAGCTCTCCTTTAAAGTTAGGAGTTGGGAGCTAGATCTCGTGACCTGAGAGTTGGGAGCTAGCGAGCTAAAACTGGGAGCTGAGACCTATAAGCTAAAGATCTCATAGGTCTCATCTTTAGCGATCTAAAGCTTACACGTGAGGTCAGTAGTAACCTGAATGATTTAGACTCTTCTAATCAAACTTGGGCTTTTACCAGCTCATTTCACATGATATCAGAAAATGCCTAAAACATAAGTCCCCTAACTCTCAGTTCACTTCGCAGGCTGAGAGTTGCAGTTTGCTGGCAAAAGCTCGGGATGTCATGCTGTCTTAGTATCTTGAGTTTCATCTCTTGAGTGTTCATGTGCGTGTTTACCTCAGTGAACGAGGTTGCTGATGAGTTAACTGCTCAGTATATAGCAGAAGATAATATACATGTTGACATGGATAAGTTCTTGCAAATCACGACTTGATAATCATTAGATAAATGGAATGCCCGATGAGTCAATCGACTTCGAAAACAGAAATTAGTAGATCATATAATTTAATATAAATGGACTTCGATTAGTAAATTATGATTTAAAAGGATATGTGTCATGTTGCACAATCAATCAGTCGTATTAGCTCGTCTTAGTTGGCAATGAACTCGAGCACTGGAGTGCCTTGGGTGGTAATGAGTCTAACCACTGGAGTGCTTGAGCTTATGACCAGTTTGAGCACCAGAGTACTTGAGCTTGTAACCAATTTGAGCATCAGAGTGCCTTAGCCAACCCAGGTGTCTGGTAGGTCGCATGGATGTGCCTTAGTCCACAAAAGAGTTTGGTGCCTAGTGTAAGGTATTGTCCGCTTTAGAGTGTCAACGGGATTCCTAGAGGAGTTTGACCCGAACTGCTCCTCACAATTTTATCCCTCGCCCGAGGTTTCTATTGGAGTTCGACTCGAAAAAAGGCGTCTCACTTGCACTTCTTGGATGCGGAGTGGGTTAGGAGCTGGCTTCTAGTATAATATTCTGTTAAGAAAGGATACAGCTTTAGCCCTGTAAAAGAGAACAAAAATTAGCAGCAATAAAATATTTAATGCAATGACAAGAAATTATATCTTGCTTGTTCAAATAGGAACTGTGGTGCTGTTGCTGAAGCTAGCATGGCTAAACCTTCGCACCATCTTTTTCCAAGGAAAAAGATCAACAATTAACCCAATGTTGTGAGCTTGATGAGCTGATATTTAAAAGTGATGATGCAAGCAAATAATGATATCTTTAATGCAAGCTTTTGGCTCTATTTGTTTTAAGCTCGCGAAAGCCGAAGGCCCGAGTTGGAGGTCACTGGGGGCTTGATGGCAAATTCTTTTTCGTTATTTTGGTGTTTGTTGGAGCATAACTCTAATTCTCGAACGGATCGAATCCATTTAGCTCCAAAAGCATTTGAGTTGCAGGGTGACTATCTTCAACCAGTCTTGAACCGAGACTACCCATGAAGTCGAACCTGTAAGCTGCTCAGTCCGAACAAAATGGCTACTGGTTACAATGTTCGGCCTTGGCCTGTAGCTGTTATTACACTTCACTATAGCGCGATAGTTAGAGTGACTACATGGCCATGTAAGGAGTTACGCTCCAACATCCCATATCGGTTAAGTCTGGACGAGGAAATGTCCATATAAGGAGGGGTTGGACCCGTCCTATCGAGGGCCCTTTTGAAGGACAAAATCATGCGGGATCGGTCCAAAGCGGACAATACCTCGTTGTGGAACCTTATATTGGTATCAGAGCCGGGTCAGGCCTCTGGTCTGATGGGTCGAGGGGATGTAAGGAGTTACGCCCCAGCATCCCACATTGGCTAAGTCTGGACGGGGAAAGATCCATATAAGGGGGGGTTGGACTCCTCCTATCGAGGCCCTTTTGAAGAACAAAATTGTGCGAGCTCAGCCCAAAGCGGACAATACCTCGGTGTGGAACCTTATAGGCCATTGTGTGTAAAATCACTTGCAAGGTCAAAGACCTTCTGGCTCATAATAATGTCGCTACTATTGTTGAGCAGATGGTGTAAGCTCACCTTCAAGCCTGACCTCATTGCATGGCTACTGTGGGTAAGTTATGTTAATATCCTACCAATGCGAGTTCATCATCAAGCCTGGTCTTAGTGCATGATCACTGCATGGGCTTATCATTGAGCCATCTCGTTGCATGGCGGGCATGCAAGCTTGTCATCACGCTCACATCCAGAACAATGCTACTACTACTACTGATAACTTGTATATGTGAGCTCGACGTCGAACCATCAATGCATGGCCTGAGAGTGTGAGCTTTATTGGTGATAATCTACATATGTGAATTTAACATCATACTGCTGTTACTATTTAACATTAAACCTAGCCTTATTGTATGGTCATCATGTGCGAGGCTATCATCGAATTCAGTTACTGCCTAGCTAATTTGCGAACTCCACACCGAGCACATGTGATGCATGGTCACTGGACAAGCTCGGTCTCTGCATGGCAATGCAAACTCGTCATCGAACCCAGCTTCTGCACGATAACACAAGCTCGTCGTTGGACCAGGTTATTGTATGGCTTGTTATGGGCTCATCTTCGAGTCAAGCTACTGCAGGCTATGAGCTTGCCATTGAAATGAGCTGCTGTGTGGATGTGAGCTCGTTATCGAACCAAGTTGCTGCAGGCTGAAGAAGGCTCGGCCAGTGGAGTATACTTCAACTCGATACGCTTTAGCCCAATGTTGTCTTAAGGTGTGAAAGATGATGATAACAGGGAAAGAGAATCACTCCAACTTCCTATTTCCATAGCATCTTCAGTAGCAGCATCCAGCATCTCCATCATTTATGGGTGAACAGATGTTATAACAAGTGTTATACCTTCAGGATATCTTTCGAACAATGGCAAAGATAGCTAAAGTCCAATGTACTCCTGCACGAGATGACCCAAGAATCTTTCCTTCCTTCAAAAGCTTGTTAAACAAAAATTGAAAGAAAGATCCTTCAGTAGCCACCCTACTGGCTTCGTCCATTTCCTGTAGTAATTGCTGTAATAAGCTCCATAAAACTAACCATTGGAGCACTTTCAATAGTTTGTTCGTATTTTCCCGCAAAGTGATGTATTCTTTTCCAAAAACAGTGTGAAGAAGATCCCAATGTATGCTTTCAGCTTTCCATGAATTTGGAAATGGAAGAGAGGAACGGAAGTGATGTTGTGGTAGGACTTCCTCTAACCATTGCAGTTGAGCAAGCAATCAAAGAGAATGCCGTTTTTAGAGGCCCTCCTTCTAGCGCCAAAATATTAACGATAAAATTTGATTCTGTGGATCCAAATTTTAGTCAACAGGAACGGTTTTTGAAGCCCTCAAGCTGCAGGTTGATTGGATGAATAAGATATGAGGAGATAAAGATGAAGAACAACAAAGGCAAAGAGGATTTTTTGACGTGGTTCGGTTAAATTCTATTTATTGACCCCTACGTCCACGGATTATGTTATTACTCTGTATAAAATTTGACAGAGTTACAATATCTTATTCTCTCTTTTTTTGCAAAGAGTCTCCCCCCTTATTCATAGAGGTAGAGAGGGTTATAAATGTAATTGAATAAATTATAAATATATTACATCAAGTAATAAATGTACAAGATATTCTAGACTACTGCAAAATAGCTTCTGTAAGTTACTTTCTGTAGGTAGGCCCCGTGAGTTGATATTGATTGAGGAAGTGTTAGAGCTCTCCTTTAAAGCTGGGAGCTAGGAGCTAGATCTCGTGACCTGAGAGTCAGGAGGTAGTGAGGTAGAATTGGGAGCTAGCAAGCTAGAACTGGAAGATGAAACCTGTGAGCTAAAGATCTTGCAGGTCTCATCTTTAGCAACCTAAAACTTACACGTGAGGTTATCAGCAACTTGAATGATTTTGACCCTTTCAATCAGACTTGAGTTTTTGCCATCTTATTTCACATGGTATTAGAAATGCCTATAACACACATACAATAAATCTTACTTAAGGATTGAATAAGTAGCTTTTTATGTTTTATAAGAAGTAGAATTTTTTGAAAAATATAATTTTTTCTAATTTTTTTGAGTTAGTGGTCAATTGAAAATTTTAAATATTTTTTATTTTTTAAAAAATTATACTTTATATAAAATTTTTCATGAATTAAATGAATTCTTAGATTAAAGATTAATAAATAATTTTATAGAGTATGTAATGTTTTTATATATATATATATAGAGAGAGAGAGAGAGAGAGGGGGGGATTTGTTTTTGGAGTGTAGCATCATGTTAACTCTAATACGGAACCTGCTGGTGCGATGGTAACAAAGGCACGTCAATGAGATTAGACTGGACATGACTCAGGCCGCATATGAATGAATTTGACATATAAAATGAGTTTTACACTGCATCGTTAAAAAAAAAAAAATTAAAAACTTGACAGATAAAAATAGAATACATTTGTTTTTTAATGACAGGACAGTCATTTTTATTCACTGATACAGTGAATGAAATTGGAAATTGGAATCAAATTGCAAATAGGGGAGAATCATACATTAATGCAAAAAATGTCATCTATTGAAAGGTCAGACTCAGCGCTGCAATATGAAACAGGGATAAGTGAACAGAGACCACCGTTTTTGGGAAGGGAAATGGACAACCTGTGGAGAATTTTGTTTGTTTGCACTCTATTGGGGGCCCACTGGAGTCTCTACTTTGGATTCAGCTGAGAGTGTAGTGGGCCGGGCCTCATGGCTGATCCACGTGTGAAAAATTAGTGAAGGTTGGATTGAGGTGCTGTTTCAGAGACAAGAGCCTTAGCCACGGAACATGCCAACCGCTCATGTATTCCACGAGGGATTCAAGCCACTGTCTCTTCACTCCAGTGTTGACGTGATCTATCCTTTCATATTCATTTCAATTCAGTCTTTTTTTTTTCTTTTTTCTTTTTAACACACAATGAAAGCAAATTTAAAGAGAAAAATGAAAAGGTAAGAATTATACATATTCGAATATCTCATTCCTATAAATTAGACCGTAAATTATTAAAAAAAAGGTTCCACTGTAAATAAATTAGAACGCAGTCCAGACTCATCAAGTACCCAACTTGGAAACTAGTGTTTTTCAGTGTTGAAGTAAAACCAAAAGCTAATGACATGCAGTTAGCATCCACATCAACTCACGTCAGTTGTGAGTTTTTTATTTAGACCCACGATTTAAATGGTTTACTTTTGCAATGTGCAAGATTCTAAGATAGATCAAAGTAACCTAAGCACTTTCCTCTTTATATATAAATATATAAAAATAAAAATAATATTATTCAAAAAATAAAAAAAAATGATGAAAATAAAATATTTATTTAAAAAAAAAAAAAAAGTCGATTCGTGAAGTCCATGAGTTGATTCGCACATATTAGACTAAACCAGACTAACCCATTTAAATTTACATTTAAACATATTTTTTTTAAAGTGTGATCTGTAAAAAATAAGTATGAATATGAATAAGTCTATTCTCAATGTTACATGTAGAATAGAAGGTGCCACAGACAATGCTACCGATAAATCTGTCTCCACAATTCTCATGATCACTTTTTTTTCTTGGACATACAGATTGTTATAATTATAAAATAATTATATTGTGAGACGTGCATGCAAAACAAATTGTGTTTATGTACACCATTATTCTAAACAAATAACAAGTGTAGAGCGTCCAATTTTTTCACAAGCATCAAAAGGTAACTATGAACCAAGATGATGGCATGCATCTATAAACCGAGTGAACAACAAAAGGTGAAAAACAAAGATTCACAGAATTTGAAACTAACGGCTACTTGGTCTTCTATTAAAGCTGAGCTAAACATCTCGTGAAGCTTACATGCACCAAGCTCCTCAATCCCTTAATCATTCTCAGATTTTTCAGTGTCTCTCTCTCTCTCAACAAAGGATCCTCGTGATGAAGAGCTCTTATATTTCACGAGCTTCATATTCGTCACTTAGAGCTCAAGAAACTCCTCCCAAAGCTCTTCAAATACCCCTCAAATTCTTCCCACATATCATGCATTGCATACCAACCAACTCGTTCTCATACTATTACCAATGGAATCCAAAATTCAGCCCTTCTTTCTCACCTTTTTCATTCACATTCTTTTAATTGATGCAGAAACTCTTCAAACTTATATAGTTCAACTACACCCACATGGAGTAACCAGCTCTCTATTCACCTCCAAGCTCAAATGGCATCTTTCATTCATACAACAAACCATTTCTAGTGACGAAACCCCTTCTTCTCGCCTTCTCTACTCTTACCATTCCGCCATGGACGGTTTTGCAGCTCAGCTCACTCAGCCTGAGATTAAGTACTTGCAGAAGTTGCCCGATATTATCTCAATCAGACCCGACCGGCAACTCCAGCTTCACACTACCTATTCTTACAAGTTCTTGGGACTTAACCCTGCAAGAACAGATTCTTGGTATCAGTCTGGATTCGGCCGGGGAACCATAATTGGGATACTTGATACTGGAGTCTGGCCGGAGAGTCCGAGCTTCAGTGACCGCGGAATGCCTCCGGTTCCCAAGAAATGGAAAGGCATATGCCAAGAAGGACAGGCCTTTAATTCTTCCCATTGTAACCGGAAGCTCATTGGCGCGAGATACTTTAGGAAAGGCCATCTTGCAGCTTCACTATCGAGAATTCCAGAATATCTCTCAGCGAGGGACTTTACCGGGCACGGCAGCCATACATCATCCACTGCTGCTGGAGTACCAGTGCCAATGGCAAGTGTTTTTGGCTATGCAAATGGTGTGGCGAGAGGAATGGCTCCTGATGCCCACATTGCAGTGTACAAAGTGTGCTGGTTTAATGGGTGCTATAATTCTGATGTACTGGCTGCAATGGATTTGGCAATAAGAGATGGTGTGGACATTCTTTCATTGTCTCTTGGTGGCTTCCCAGTACCTCTATATGATGATACTATCGCCATTGGGAGTTTTCGGGCAATGGAACATGGGATTTCGGTTATATGTGCAGCAGGAAACTATGGCCCGACAGCAATGTCTGTTGCCAATGAAGCTCCTTGGATTGCAACCATTGGTGCAAGCACACTAGACAGGAAATTCCCAGCAAAAGTTCACATGGGCAATGGACAAGTTCTTTATGGAGAATCCATGTACCCAAGGGAAAACCTGCTTACGAGCATTGGCAAAAGTCTTGAACTGGTTTATTTGTCTGATGGCAACATAGAAAGTCAGTTTTGCCTCCGAGGGTCCCTTCCGAGGGACAAAGTTCGGGGAAAAATGGTTGTATGTGATCGTGGGGTCAATGGAAGAGCGGAGAAGGGACAAGTTGTTGAAGAGGCAGGTGGTGCTGGTTTGATTTTGGCTAACACAGAGATAAACTTGGATGAGGATTCGGTGGATGTTCATGTCTTGCCTGCAACTTTAATTGGCTTTGATGAATCAGTTCGCTTGAAAGCCTATGTAAACTCCACCAAAAGGCCTCTTGCTCGCATAGAATTCGAAGGAACTATAATAGGGAAGTCTAGAGCACCAGCAGTAGCCAGATTTTCAGCTAGAGGACCAAGTTTTTCTAACCCTTCAATCCTTAAACCAGATGTGATAGCTCCAGGTGTGAACATTATTGCTGCTTGGCCTCAAAACTTGGGTCCTACTGGCCTTCCAGAAGATTCTAGAAGAGTGAACTTCAGTGTCATGTCTGGTACCTCAATGGCATGTCCTCATGTCAGTGGAATTGCTGCTCTTGTACGCTCAACTCATCCAAAGTGGTCTCCTGCAGCTATCAAGTCTGCAATAATGACGACGGCGGAGGTAACTGATCATGTTGGAAGACCAATACTAGACGAAGGCAAGCCAGCTCGAGTTTTTGCCATTGGAGCTGGACATGTGAACCCAGCAAGAGCTATAAATCCCGGATTGATATACGATATCAGGCCAGATGACTATGTCACTCATCTCTGCAGTCTTAAATACACGAAATCAGAGATATTTAGTATCACTCATAGAAATGTGAGCTGCCACGAAATAATGCAGAGGAATAGACATTTCAGCCTAAACTATCCCTCCATTTCTGTAAATTTTAAGGAGAAAAAGAGGACAAAGATGTTTACCAGGAGACTAACAAATGTGGGAAGCCCCAGTTCCGTATACTCAGTGGAGGTTATGGCTCCTGAAGATGTGAAAGTTATAGTGAAACCAAAAAGGCTAGTGTTCAAACACATAAATCAAAGCTTGAGCTACAAGGTATGGTTTTTATCAAGGAAAGTGAAAGGAGCTGATAGAGTGGCCTTTGCAGAAGGCCACTTGACATGGGTACAATCTCAGAATGCCTACAGAGTTAGGAGTCCAATATCGGTGACTTGGAAGTTTTAGAAGCTCAAGAACAATAATTGAGATGTTGCTATTGTTAAGGTTGTCTTAAATTAACCTTATTTTTCAATCATTATTGGTTTTAAATTATAAATGCTAAATAATTGGTACTTACTTTTTTCGACTAAACTGTTTTGTCATTCAAACACTAAATAGGACATAGCAGAAAACGAGTGAGTGCATACTTAAAATTTTGCCAAAATTGAAGATAGTTGAATTGGGCAGTGCTGAACACAAAATTACTTGCACGGCCCTAAACACCACGAACTGATCCAAATACTGGAAACTTCATTGGGCCTCCTTTTTTTAAATGTCAACATATGTGGGCTGATCACCAGAAAGAATGTCACAGGAATTGACGACCCACAGCCCTTCTCAGGGCAGAAAGTAGGCCCATTTTTTTGATCAATAATTCTTTGTGAAAATAAAAAGAAGAAGATTTTGAATATTGATTTTGATATTGGACAGCTCCATTAATTTTGAGGGCTCAATCTAACTCAATGAACTTTTAGCATAAGAGAAGAGAAAATATGCGTATGTATGTACATTGGGGACTTTCTTCTCCACCAATGATTGAAATTTATAGAATTTTTTATTTAAAAAAAAAATAAACACAAAAATCCAACACATATGAATGCCTTGAATTCTAGGATCATAGATTACTTTTTTTTCACCTAGACTTAATTATATTTTTGCCCCAAAAATATAAATAAATAATATCTAGTCTCTTTTAAAAATAAAATTTTATTTTGATTTCCTTGAAACCAAAATGAAATCAATTTTGATTTAAAATTTAACTTTTGTTTAAATGTAAATGAAAATTAATAATAACATTTGACTTAATTACATTTTTTGTCTCCTTAAAATACAACTTAATGGAATTTGATCCTCTTTAAAATTAAAATTCTAATTTCATTACCTAAAATCAGATAATAATAACAATTAAGTTACTATTTTGTGAAATATTTATTTAATTATAATAAAAATATAATTTAATAAGAGAAAATAAATATTTTCATAATATAAAATAATATCTAAAAAAGTAAAAATTTAAATTAAAAAATATACTAAACAAAAAGATAATAAGAACTTGATTTTTATATTAATTAGACTTTAATAATTCGATTTCTATTTATTAAGTTTCAAAAACTTACAAACAAAAAAAAGGTAAAATCTCAATAAAAAATTAAAATTTATATTAAAATCTTATAAAAACCCATTTCGATGCTAAGTGTGGATTGATAACCCATAGCGAAAGATATTTTACCCGATAAAACGGATACTTCAGATATGATGATATGATGATAGAACAAATTATATTTATTATAAATTTTTATTATTTTAAAATCTATATTTTTCACAAAAAATTATATATATTATAAGTTTTTATTATTTTTAAATTTATATTTTTTAGGGAAAAATTATATTTCTTATAAGTTTTTATTATTTTAAAACCTTTGATTTTTTTATAGAAAAATTATATCTATTATAAATGTCTAATATAAATTTTAATTTCTTATTAAAATTTTATTATTTATTTATTATTATTTTTACCTATGAATTTTTAAAATTTGATAGACAGAAATCAAAAAATTAAATCCTAATTAATCTTTAAAATTAAAAAAAAATTATTGTCCTTATTTTTATGTCTAAATATATTTTTTAATTTAATTTTTTATTTTTTATTGTTAAAATATTTACTCTTTCTTATTAAATTATATCTTCTCATAATTAAATAAATATTTTATAAATTAATATTATCATTTAATTTTAGAGGATAAAAATGCAATTTTAATTTTAAGAAATCAAATAAATTTATATTTTAAGAGGATAAAAGATATAATTAAACTAAATATTATTATTTATTTCTGTTTTGATTTAAATAGATGTTAGATATTAAATCAAAATTAATTTGAATTTAATTTCAAAAAAATTAAAATAAAATTTTATATATTTGATTTATATTTTAAAGAGATAAAAATATAATTAAACTTTCTATTTATCTTGTCATAATTTTTTTCTTAAGTAGATTTCTCGTTCCTTTTACTTTGTTGCTGTTCCACTGCTCCGATGTCCAAACCCATTGTGAGTGAGTGGCAGCGACATGTATGTGGAATATCACGTGCAGTGCCAATAAGAAGGATGCAGTTTTGATCCCATTTTAGCATCTAATCTAATCTATCTTCGGTTCGCTGTGCTGTTTTGTATTACGGTGTTTTCCATTTTTCGCTTTTTAAAAACCATGAAAGCCTGGCTCTGGTGTTCCGTGGCATAAATCCATGTGGACGCACGTAAGCACAACTTTTCAAACCCACCCACCTGGATTTGATTCCAACTGAGGGTAAGAACTAATAAAACTCATCAAATAATTCAATCCCTAATCCCTAATTCAATATTTCAGACTCTCTCTCTCTCCAATAATAAGCGAAAATAGGCACTTAAATTACTAGCAAGCTTAAGCTGAATCTGGAGCTGTTATTTCACATGGCTTCACCATCTGTTTTTAATACCAATTTGCGTTCTAAGCATTACAAAGGGGGCAGTAATATTCCTTGTTTATTTTATTCAACAGGGCCACATGTGTGCATGTGAATATTGAAAGGGAGAAAGTAGCAGAAAGAAGAAAAAAAAAAGGAAGAATCTTAATCTGAGGAAAGTGGCAATTGGTGGGCTCAGACCATGATTGATGAGGTGCACCACTTTCTCCCATTTCCTTCTGTTTTCTGATCTCTGGTTTATTTTATTCTCTGATCTTATTTATGGGCATTCCCTTTCTTTCACCCATTGCTTGCTTTTCCATCCAAAAGGCCAAATTTGCCTTTGAAAGCAAAAGGGTATCCTTAACAAGATATCCAAAATGCATCTGAAGATTTAATCCTATATGTATCAACTTGTAGACAATGTGTTTGTTGTATTTTCCAAGTTCATGGGTTAGCTCACTCATATAAATTTCCACTGTCTAACTAAAACTTAATTTGACTCTATTGTCATTGTGCGATTCATATAGCAGCTAAAACTCTAGTCATGAAAGAATTTCATATAAACTATGTGGTCCCATTTTTCTTTTCATTTTTTTTTTTGAAAAAAAAAAGGGTATAATTTGTCTTTATTTTGATGTTTCTTTTGCTCTATAACATGGAAAGATTCCCTTCTATAAATCATAATGAATAATTAACACACATAGGCTAGAAGAAAGATTAAATGGATTATGGTTCTGATATTTCCATCATTTTTATTTATTTATTTTTTGTATACTTCTTTCTCAGCCACTATTAGTGGATTACAAAAATATTAGCATACACGGTTTCTTCTAGTTATTGTTAAAAGTTATTCTCGTCATCACATGGCTCTGGTTTGGATTTTGGTGTTAGGATAATCGCAATTACACCAATGTTCCTTTGTGGATCCTGCCTTAAGCAATATGTTAGTTGGCCCACCTATGCATCATTTCTGAATCTTTGTCATACTTAGAAGTTACCCTTCCTTCTGCTCAAACTTAAATCCAACTTTCACACTTATGAAACACAATTAAAGCAGCTTTAGAATTTATAAAATATGTTTATTCACTGTACCAACTAAGATGCTTTTAGACACGGTTATATTAACTCCTCCGAAAGGTAAGGTTTTGGAAGTAGGATTTACAAAAACTAAAATGATGTTATGAAGAATTTGATCCATTGTGAAAGATAAATCTTGCTTACTCTCTGCTACAGAAGATATATACTCTCAGTCCTATTTATTGCATGTTATTTAGCAAAAAAAAAAAAGAAAAACAGTAAAGTTAAGAGAAATTCAAAATAAACAACTAGGGAAGAAGCCTTTAACATAACAATAACTGCTTGATTATTCCTCTCTCAAGTTGACAATGATAAGTAAAACTAATTACCAAACCAGTATTAAGTGCCACATTCTCTCCCATGTTTTATGTCGGAGAAATTTCCAATAAGTCCAAAGCTTTACCTGTCATTATTTTCTCCTTACCAGCTGTTGAAATACCAGTTCATAAACCTCATGAGCCCTAAAAAATGGCCATTTCTAATCAAGGACTTATTTGTTACTAATATAATATACCAATCATATTACATTAGCTATTCTTCTTTCAACCACCACCTCATAAACCTCACATATCCCACTTCTCCTTCAGCTTTCAGTTGAGAACCCAAATTATCCAATGATAGAAAACTGAAAGAATAACGAAGCAGAATGAAGAAGAGCAAGATGCAACTGGAGACTCAGTTCTTCTTCTTCTTCTGGTGCATTGGTTGTTTCTCTTGTTTCGCTGCTGCAGCGAATGATGAAGTATCAGCTTTAATATCAATAAAAGCAGGTCTTGTTGATCCATTGAATCGCCTGCAGGATTGGAAATTGGTGGAGAAAGCACAAGGAAAGAATTTGGCTCACTGTAACTGGACTGGTGTCTGGTGCAACTCAGCTGGAGCTGTTGAGAAGCTTGATCTCTCCCACAAAAATCTCAGTGGCAGAATCTCAAATGACATACAAAGGCTAGAAAGTCTCACTTCTCTCAACTTGTGCTGCAATGGGTTTTCATCATCTTTGCAAAAATTCATAGGCAATCTCACAACATTGAAGTTTCTTGATGTCAGCCAAAATTTCTTCATTGGCAACTTTCCATTAGGCCTTGGAATGGCATCACAACTTATGATCTTAAATGCATCCAGCAATGAATTCTCAGGTCTTCTTCCTGAGGACATTGGAAATGCTTCCTCTTTAGAGACATTGGATCTTAGGGGAAGCTTCTTTGAAGGGTCAATTCCAAAATCCTTCAGTAACTTGCAGAAGTTGAAGTTCCTTGGCCTTTCTGGGAATAATCTCACAGGAAAAATTCCAGGAGAGCTGGGAAAGCTTTCATCATTGGAAAACATGATTCTTGGGTACAATGAATTTGAAGGTGGGATTCCAGCAGAGTTTGGAAATCTTGCCAATCTCAAGTATCTTGATTTGGCAGTAGGCAATCTTGGGGGCGAGATTCCAGCTGAATTGGGAAGGCTGAAGTTATTGAATACAGTTTTCCTCTACCAGAACAACTTTGAAGGCAGAATTCCGCCAGCAATTGGCGACATGACTTCATTAATATTGCTGGATCTCTCTGACAATATGTTAACGGGAAAAATTCCTGACGCAATAAAGCAGCTAAAGAGTTTAGAGCTCCTAAATCTCATGGGCAACCGCCTATCTGGCCCTGTTCCTTCTGGACTTGGGGACTTGCCTCAGTTGCAAACACTTGAGCTGTGGAACAATTCCTTATCAGGGCCATTGCCAAGCAACCTTGGCAAGAATTCACCGTTGCAGTGGTTGGATGTATCATCCAATTTACTCTCTGGGGACATTCCACAAACACTTTGCACCCATGGAAATCTCACCAAGCTCATCCTTTTCAACAATGTCTTCTCAGGTCCAATCCCAGTTAGCTTATCAACCTGCCCTTCACTTGTTCGTGTCAGAATTCAGAACAATTTTCTCTCCGGGACGATTCCAGTGGGTTTTGGCAAACTTGGGAAGCTTGAGAGATTAGAATTGGCTAATAATAGTCTGGTTGGTGCAATCCCTGATGATATTGCTTCTTCCATTTCGCTTTCCTTTATAGATTTCTCTAGAAACAACCTCCATTCTTCTCTTCCTTCCACCGTACTTTCCATTCCAAAGCTGCAATCTTTCATTGTCACCAGCAATAACTTGGATGGTGAAATCCCAGATCAATTACAGGACTGTCCTTCACTTAGCAGTCTCGATCTCTCATCAAATCATTTCTCCGGAAGCATCCCAGCAAGCATCGCTTCCTGTCAGAAATTGGTAAATTTGAATCTGAAGAACAACCAGTTGACAGGTGAAATCCCTAAAGCCATTGCCACCATGCCTACATTGGCCTTGCTCGATCTTTCCAACAACTCTCTTACTGGTCAAATCCCAGAAAGCTTTGGAATTTCTCCAGCTCTGGAATCCCTCAATGTCTCATTCAACAAACTAGAAGGCTCCGTCCCCGCGAATGGCATGTTAAGAACAATAAACCCTAATGATCTTGTGGGCAATGCTGGCCTATGTGGTGGGGTCCTTCCTCCATGTGACCAGAACTCTGCAAATAAATTAAGCCATCGAAGCTTGCAAACAAAGCACATTATTACTGGATGGATTATTGGCATATCTTCAGTTTTGGCCATTGGAATTACCATTTTGGCAGCCAGATCTTTATACACAAGGTGGTATGCTGATGGATTTTTCTTCAGGGAAAAATTTTATGAGGGTAATAAAGGGTGGCCTTGGAGATTGATGGCATTCCAGAGGCTTAATTTTACAAGTACTGACATTTTAGCTTGCATCAAGGAATCAAATGTAATTGGGATGGGAGCAACTGGGATTGTCTACAAGGCTGAGATACAACAGTCAGATACAATAGTGGCAGTGAAAAAACTGTGGAGATCAGGAACTGATATTGAAGTTGGAAGCAGTAATGATCTTGTTGGGGAGGTGAATCTATTAGGGAGGCTAAGGCATAGGAACATTGTTAAATTGTTAGGTTATCTTCATAATGACAGTGATGTAATGATAGTTTATGAGTTCATGCCCAATGGTAATCTTGGAAATGCCTTGCATGGCAAGCAAGCAGGGAGATTGCTTGTAGATTGGGTGTCCCGGTATAACATAGCACTAGGAGTTGCACAAGGGCTGGCTTATCTTCATCACGATTGCAACCCATCGGTTATCCATAGAGACATCAAGTCAAACAATATACTTCTTGATGCAGATCTGGAAGCAAGTATAGCAGATTTTGGGTTGGCCAAAATGATGATCCGAAAGAATGAGACGGTCTCTATGGTTGCTGGATCCTATGGTTACATAGCCCCTGGTGAGTTATTAGTTCATAGATCTTAGTTTAATTATCAGATATGCTAATTGGGCTTTCAAATTACTTTTAATCACAAGTAGAATGGTCAGAGCTCATTGAACATTCAATAGTTAACATCATGATTTTAGTAATGCTGATTACATTCATTTTAATTCACTCAGTTTTAGTCTCAACAATTTAGATTATGCCAAGTGTGCAGTGAATGAGATTAATTGAATCAAAATGTATGCCTAACATTACTCAATTCTTCCTTTGATGTAAAAGTTTTCAACTTTTTATCTTTCTGATCACTTTGATGCTAAATCTTTGGCAGAATATGGATACACCTTGAAGGTGGATGAGAAAATTGACATCTACAGTTATGGTGTAGTTTTGTTAGAGCTTCTTACAGGAAAACGGCCATTAGATCCTGAATTTGGAGAATCCGTAGACATCATAGAATGGATTAGAAGGAAGATTCGAGAAAACAAATCACTAGAAGAAGTATTAGACCCCAGTGTAGGAAACAGCAGGCATGTTCAAGAAGAGATGCTCTTAGTCCTCAGGATAGCACTTCTTTGCACTGCCAAGCTCCCTAAGGACAGACCCTCTATGAAGGATGTCATAATGATGCTCGGAGAGGCAAAGCCTCGGAGAAAAAGCAGTAGTAACAGTGAAAGAATTGCAGCTAACAAAGAGATGCCAGTTTTTAGCACGTCACCTGTTAATGGTCTTCTGTAGGAATAAACCAAAAATGGGGTTTTTCTTCCCGGCCGCCAATCTGATTCTTCCATTGTATGTATATTTGTTAATTTCCTGCAATATTGTAATCAACAATGCATATTTGCCTTTTAAAAGATCAATGGTTTTTTGCTAATAGATTTTTGCTTTTTATCCTAATTATGGTGAATCTGAAAACCAAAGAAAGTAATTTTATCTACAACTAAGCAATTCTACCCACTAAATTTAAGAAGCCTACAACTTTTAAAAGTCTTGTCCAAATTTAGAATGACCCTTTTGCCAACAAACTTGTTGACGGTGAAATTTGGTAAGTCCAAATCTTAATCAATTGGAATAGTTTTTGAAATCTTAAACTATAATTTGATTGTGTGCGTGAGATACAGATACAAAAAGTTAAGGAAGAAGAGAAAGACGGGCAATGAGCTTTTTAATGTGATTTAGTTAAAATTTTTTGTTTGGATTCCTACATTCACAGATCATTTTATTTATCTGAAAATTTTGGTAAAGTTATAATTATGTATTCAGAAGGTCCCTTATTGTATCCGTTCCTCTCCCTTTTATAAAAGACTGAGAGGTTACAAATGTAAATTCACAAATTATAAATCTGTTACATCAAGTAATAAATGTATTTGATAATTCAAATTTCTGTAAATCGACTTCTGCAGGTGTCTGCTTCGGGTTCACCTACGATCAGTTTCTAACTGGGTGAGATATTATGTCCCGCGAGCCGGGACTCCTATTTTGAGGTTGATGCTGACCTTTGGCCAATGACGCCAAACTTGCATTTGACAATGCGAGGTCGTACAGGATAAATGGTTGACAATGCGAGCTGAGACTCATCTCTAACAAGCTGAGACTACTACTTTGGCCTTGCTTTGTGATCTAAGTTTGTAGCCGGCAATCCAATCCCCTTAAGCGATCTTAGCCTTGGATAGGTTGAGTCCCTCTTATTTAGACTCGTTTGTTATTAGGCATTTGTCAGCTCATTTTACATAGTATCAAAAAATACCCATAATAAAACTTTACTCGTAATAAATCCCAGAAAAAGGCTTGGAATACCCATCCAAGTTTAAAAAACACTACTGACTCATAATAATTAAAGTCTGCAAGAGAAAATTGGATGCACCGAATATGCGTAAAGTCCAAGTGACTTTAGTAAATCAATCTTGGAAGCGGCACAAATCTTGAGTTCATGTTCATGAAGCTTTATGCTCTTAAATTATGTATTATATTTCTTTATCAATAGAGATCTAATTTTCCGATCCATTTGTCATTGTATCTGTATAAAAATGAGTGCCTCAGCAACATCCAGAAGTAATGGATTGAAGCCAATATTCTGCGCAAGCATTCTTTGTTAAAGCCACGTGATTGCTTGTGCTTTAAGTGTCTGACAAATCGAACAAATCAAAACACGGACTTCTTCAACACCAAGGGTTAACGGTTTTCCAGCTGACGTCCTTTGTGCAGGATATTGCGCTTGAGTTTTCTCAAGTCTAGGGACAAGACAAAATTTGTGGGACCAAGTATATTTTCTAGTCCAGGTCCTGTAATGGGATCAACAAAAAGGAATAACGAATATAATTTTCCTCTCTGGTTCTCGTGAAGGAACAGGCTAACATAAAGTAAAGGGATATAGTATAATTTGGTGTACGACAAGGTTAGCAATCATCCCAAATTTACAGCATTAAGAAGCAGTATAGACAATAAACTATATACTAAATAGCATAATCGTATGACATCAAAATCTCTAATGCCTGCTTCATTCAAGTGAGATGAAGATGGCAAATAAAGAAAAATTATACAAACAGCAAGTGAATCAAACAAAAAGCCGTAATTTGAACATTTGATTCTCAAAATCCATTGAAGTGTCGCTTTGTGTTTCATCCTTTTTCTTTCTGTTTATATCCATGTGTATTTTCAAGCCATAAGTTTTCTTTATCCTAAGCCAAGTAAACCATAAATATATCTATATGGGCTTGCTTCTCTGTCTCCTGTTCTTTTCTTCCAATCTTGGTGCTGCAAATGAACAACTAAATCAGACAAAGATACTGAAGAGGAAATCCATTGTATAAGGAATAGGAACACATCTGCTTACCAAGTCCATTAGCCTCTGAGGTCCTCATGATTCTTAGCCTCCTCACCGAGCTAATAAACATCCTGATTCCAAAAAGAGAAAGATAAATAGACATGAAACCATATCAATCAAGAATTCCCGCTTTTCAACATAACAAGATTGAAGACAAAGCTCATATGAATATGCATATAGCCCATTGTTCAATCCTTATACTGCTCCTTGTTTTTATTGGTTTTGCCATTAAATATTATGTGGGATTCTACTTACTTGAGACAAAATTTTGTCAAAAGAAGTTAAAGTTTTCTTCCGTCTGTTTCCATCAATCCTATGGTGAGAAGAGTAGCATCTCTTGATAGGAAATTTCATTCACATCCATGAGGGCCACGCTCATAGTGCCTCTTCAAGGCGTAGTTTAAAGGAGTCCTTATGGATTTTCTCATCCTTCTACTTCCTCTAAATATATCAAAACGACACTTTTCACAGTCTCTGATTTTTATTATTTTGGTATTTTGCAAACTTCCTATTTTTTTTTATTAGTCTTACTTGGATTTAATTGGCAATTATGAGGGAACACAAAGGAATCACTTATGAGCACCGGTGAATTCACTTAATTTTAGCAGTAATCAGAGTCTCAAACTGCAATAATGATATAATTAGCATTTACAAACTTACAGTTAATATGACACTGAAAAAATTTGCAGAGCCCATAAGCTCAACACTTGGTGTTCCCCCTAATATCTCATTTTTGTTTCATTAGAAAGATCTCAATTTTGTTTGGAATAAGTAGTACTGGACTTTGGGTGAAAGAAAGAGTAGAGAGAGCCAAATCATGGTGGAGAAGATTTCCTATTTATCAGTTAAATTTGTTCAAAGGAGAAATAAAAATTTAGCTTCATTGACTTACTATCATCTGCTACCAGCAGTTAATTGGAATATGTTTTTCTTATTGTTCAGTTACCTAAAAGCATATTATACTCGTTAATTTACTTATAGTACTATAGAAAGCTCCACATATGCCCCATGTTCTAGAAAAGTGCTAAAGTGCATGCTAAAAAGAACGCTACTGGAGGTTTCAAGTTCTAACAAAGTAATCCTAGACTTTGAAGCTTCTCACCAAAGGATTTCATACTTCTGAAAAGTAGAGGCAAATAAGAATATGGCTTTTATTTTGGGGAGACAGAGAAAATATGGCATTTATTCCAACTTCTGAGGTTTATACTAAAAAAACTTTCCAGCAAAGAAAGGTAATTGATCATGGCACAAATTATCTGCAATAAATTAGCCAGATGAGCCCATATTACTTTTGAGTATAGGAATATATTCCAAGCTAACAAATTAAGAAATGCACTCTAGTATCATCTGCAGATTGTCATTCAATAATAGAAAAATGGAAAGAGATGAAATGTTTTAATTTTATACACTCTTTGCAATTTCTCTAAATCTATGCCTAACAACAACTGCTCAAAGCTGCTTATCAGGTCATGACAAGGACAAGAAAAAAAATGCTCGTTTCTGAGGAGTCAAGGGCTATTATTGGTGTTTCAGATGATGCAGTTGGAAAAAGGAGTCAGGTTATCATCAGGAAAGTAGCATGTAATCTTTAGCAAACACATATAGTCTCATGCTTTCGTTGTTAAGGTAGCAATCGACAAATAAAGCAATCAACAGTTTTGTGGAAAAAAAAAACTAGCAATGGCAAGGATCATAACCCCATAAAGAAATGCAAGTTCTGATAATGTAATTTAAAAACTATGATAATGAACGAAATGCTTACCCCCAAGGTACATCTCCAACAAGCATCCAGTCTCCTTCCTTGTCTTCATAAGTGAGCACAAACTTGGAAGATCCATCCAGCAGTTTGGACTGTCTCTCTACTCCAACTATGAGAGACAAAGTAAAGATTAGTGTAATAGTGCAGTTTCAAGCTTTGGCAGTAACATATCCATAGAATAAACTACATATGCTTGTTGCCTTTTATTGACCTTCAGAATGTACTATATCTATTGACAATAATTAACCATATTATCCACCTGGATTTAGCCAAGCTAAAAAAGTGCGGAAGTTGAAGTTATCGTTCCAGATTTAGATTATAGAAAGCATTAGTACAATATGATTTCCCATGCAAGTAAAAATCAGAGAAATTTTCACATACACTATAAAGGGGCCTTTTTAATATAGGAGTGCATCAGTACAAAGACCAAGAAAAACTCACTTTTGCAGGTGGCAACTGTGGAGTTCTCAGTAAACATATCCTCCAAAGCTTGTGCTAAAGTTTCATAGGAACTATGAGCACTCAAATCAACCTTCCTTCCAATTGCTATCCGATCCATATTTACCTTCACAAACTGGGAATTCTTGTGATGCCCCTTTTCTTTGGCACTAATGTTGTTTTTATCATTGTCATTCTCAGTGTTCTTCCAAAGCACTTTGTTGTTGCTCTTATTTATCTGATCCATTGAGTTGAATACTTCAGTGGCTGGGGATTTTGCATGGCTGTTAAAGCTGTTCATCCTATATGCTCCAAGCGGAGGCCATCCAACTACCTGACTGAAAAGGGTAATAATAAACACAGCAGAAATGGCCACTTCATCAGTGCAGAAATGGAAATGAAATTGATAATTATGTGATCCATTTTGTTTCTAATAGCAAAATAGGAAGAACCTCAGATTCATCACTGCCAAAAAATAGAAACCATAGGATCTGACAAAGCATTAAGGTGGCTGCACATCACAAAGTTCTTGTTGAGAAATAGTAACATGAATTCATTTTGCCTTACCATGGAGGTAGAAAACTGTATAAATTCTTAACAACGCATTAAATCAGAACTTCGGGTGGTATCTGTCATAATTGGATCGCAATTCAAGTTATGTAAGATTCCAAAGCTTGGTTCTTCATGATTACTACTCCTAATTAACTTATTAATAATGGATTAGATCAGAATTTTGGATTGCATCTATATATTTGAATCAATTTTTATGTGGGTGGTGATTTTCCTTCAACTTCTCAAGCTCTTTCCTAGACAATTACATACACAGTAATATTATATCATACATTTCCATACAGAACACAAGTACACACTCCAATATCCTTAATTCCGCATTAGAAATTAAATCAGCAGAATTCAATTACAGATATTATAAAAGATTGTTACCGAGTACAACCAATTCAAACTGACCAATCAATCAGATAAATAATCCTACTTAATACATCTAGTAATTAACTAATCTAATTAATATCCGTTAAAAAGTTAGCAAGGTAAATTTGGAAAGTACGTGCGAAAGCCACTATAACTAAAACGAGTAAAGGAAAAAAAAGGACCCAGAAAAAGTGAGAACAGAGAAAGAAGTAAAATTCTATCTTTAAGAGTATTCACCTAGGACCGTTAGTAGCAACAACAGAATCAGCAGTTCTCTTAGTCCCAGCTGTAACATTAGCCATGCTCACTGAGGCAGAAGTTGAAGACCCTGATGGAGATGCAGAGGAAGAAACCCCGGAAGGAAAATCCTTAGCCGTCAAAATTCTAGCATGTGAAGCTGGCAGAGACTTTAAAACAGGACGATGAGAAAGGCTTAACCCGAGACCCAATTCAAGCTCAGACTCATCTGGGCAGGAAGAATCCTCTGAAGAGAGCACCAAGTTATCATCTTTAGACACCGTTGACATAGTCCCACTTTGTAGAACAACCTGAAAATGCTCCAAAACCACCCCCGCCACCACCCTGTATGGATGTCGTTTGAAGAAGAAATAAACGGCAAATTAGGCAAAAGGGCCTGCACGAGTGGATTGATTTGAAGCCAAGTTACAAGGGAAAAAGAAAGGAAAGAAGAAACAAAAGGTCTGGGCAATATGTTTAGTGGATTGCGGTAAAGCAAGAAATACATATGAAAGCAAAATGGTTAGGTGCCATGTCGTTAATGGTGGTGCCGACGAGGTAATGATTGTGGTGGGACCCACCTGTCGGGTTTGTGCCTACATCAGTGCCTGCTCTAACCTCCTTGTGGTACCCTTTTTCTTCCTCAATGCTCATTGTTTGGACTTTTTCAGCTTATTTCAATTTCTCGTTCTTCAACGGTTGAAAGCCCGAGACATGCGAGAGAGATTACTTCACAAGTCACACTTGCTTGAGGTGCCGTGTTTTAGATATCGCGTACATTAGAAAGTGGAGAACATGAAATCTCGAACCTGAAGTAGGACCCACTCACCCAATACAGGCTTTTTGCCCTGTGTGGGGCAGGAAAAAAAAATAATTCCCGCAATGGTGTTGAGGTGAAATTATTTCCCTGCAGGGGCGAAGACGTTGGTACGAACAACGTCTTCTATTTTTTTTTTATTTTTTTTAAAAAATTTTGGAAGAAGCTTTTTAATTTTTTTATTTTTTAAATTAAAATAAAATAATTATATAATATATTATAATTAATTATATAATAATTAAAATTTTAATA
>JANHAO010003128.1:0-26819 GCA_026873985.1 Saraca asoca | reverse complement strand
AAGAAGAATGCGTACACGGCTGAAACAGGGGGCATTAGGGCACGTGAGTTGGTCAAGACACGCGTATGCGTGGAGGGAACGCGTGCCCGTTTTTTTAGAAAATTTGGACACGGCCCCGAAACGCATCCGTCCGGTGTCGAGAGGTATCCGTGTCCGAGCCGTGTCGGACACGTGGGAACGGTGAGTGTGAGCCATTTCCGTGCTTCGCAGCATATGACCCGTGAGCTATGAGAATTCATAAGTCATGCATTCTCCTCTCTAAAGACAAAAAGAAAAAAGCCTCCTTATCCTTCATATCATTAAACATAATGGAAAAAAATCATATATTTAGAATGGTGTTTGATTCATGGATTCGAACATTTTTTAAAATCTTAATAATTTTAAAAATGTGATTCATGAAAACATCATATTACTTATTTAATTTAATTAAAAAGATTCTTAGGAATGTTATAATTCAGTGATTTAATTAATTTATATATATTTTTAAAATATTATTATATTATAAAAAATATCTTTATTACCAATTGAATAGTCAAAGTTGAAAAATTAACTAATTAACGATGGGAGGTGGTAGTAGACAGTGTGTGATAATAGATGGTGATTAATGACAGTAGTCAATGGTAGTAGATGCTAATGGATGGTAGGCAACAATGATTAATAATGCTAAGTAGTAGGTAATAATGATAGATAGTAATCTACGATGGTGGATGGTAGTAGATAATGGTCCACGATAATGGGTGGAGCTAAATGGTGGTCAATAGTAGATATGATAGCGTGCAATAATCGATAGTGGTAGATAGTGATCAACAACAATAGATGGTGATAGATTAAGATAATAATGATAATAAAATTTTAATAGAAGGGTAAGTAAAATAATTTTTTTACATCACTAAAATATTCACATGTTATGGAAATGTAAAATAACCACCTCCCCAATGAGAATATTTTAGAGGAATATTGGGTTAAAAACATTTTTAAAAATATGAATATTCCCAGATGAATCTTTCTTGATTTTGAACAAAAAATGAGAATTTAATATTCCCTTAAATATTCCTAGGAATATGAGAAATATTTCATGAACAAAATGACACCTAGGAGTCTTTTGGTTTGCATAAGAAATAAGTTTCCATGGGAAGTTTAACTTTTCAAAAAGTAAATCCCCTTGTGAACTTTCTGATAAATGTGTTGTTTAATTGACAAAGGAAGTTAAATGTTTTCATGAGAAGTTCTTCTTACTTAATGAGAAGGGTAAGTAAGTAACCTTTAATATTTTATTAAAAGTAGAACTTCTGCCAAATTCTACTTCTTTTATTTTGTTAATTAGTGGACAACCAAACAAATATATTACTTTCCAAAAATTATATTTTTATGTAATTTTCTGTCAATCAAACAACCTCTTATTACATGATTAATTGACACTCTAAAGTACATTTTAATTCATGAAATTTACTATTATGTATATTGGAGTCTCAAAGCAAGGCACTTTTATTCTTAAAATGCAATATTGGCAAAAGTTGAAGCTCAAATCAATCAAAGATAACACTAATTTCTCCCTTACAAATAAAGATGCATTTTAACGTATTAATCACTCACATAATAAGTAAGTGGTTTATTCTATTAAGTTTAGAAATTTAGTACATTAAATGCAAATAAAAGAAGTTATATGTACGGTTTATAAAGTTTAGAAAACTTATCTACAAGTTTTCATAATTCAAAAATTACGCGCAGAACACTAATAATTGAAAGAACTTTCATGTAATATATCCAAAATTATGACTGTAACCCATTTGGTTTAGTGTTTATTATATTATTATCCTAATTTGAGAATTCAGACTAATTATGCTTTTATTTTATGTAGAGTAGTTTACCTTCCTTTTATATATCCATCCCATTCCCACCTAACTCTGGTGAGATCTTGAGGTTGAGACTTCTAAAATGAAACTCTATTGTCACACCATTGAAATGCTTTCTTGGAGAAAATAATTTAATTGCTATATGATTTTTTCTAGGAGTATTTTTTTTAATGTATCTTTGTATTTAATTTAGACATATTGATTCCAATATTTTATCCAATGCAACTTTGATCAAATATTGTTTGATTTAGAACCTAAATAAATATTTCTTACACTGGAAATGATTATTTTGTATGATAGTATTTTAATTATTTCTTTGAGCGAGAATATTTATAGATAATTAATACTTCAAATTGTTGTTATTAATTTTGAAAACATAAAATAGATGCTTTTTTTTTGTTTTTGTGTAAAGGCTTGTTATATGAGAAATCCGAAATATTCTTAATGGGCTAGCAAGTGGGTCAAACGCAACAAGAATTCAACTCGCAGAATGCTCAAAGTGCTAAGTTCCAGCTCGTGTCTCTAGCGACCTTCTCTGCTCAAGCTCGTCCCAGTGAGAACGAGTTCGGTCTCACTATCTCGAAGACAACAGCTCTCCCAGACTGAGGAATCTGGCCTGCGAGATCCGACCAGTAGCCCAGGAGCTCGTTAAGCAGGAAATTAGCATATGTATTGCCCAATAAACACATGAGACCCACTTGCAAGAGGCAATCCGTAGAAGCTGACTTTCAGGATCTTAATCAGTTCATTCTGTCTTATACATTAAATGTTTGATGTAATATATTTATTACATGTAAAATTACAATTGTAACATCCTCTCTTCTATAAATAGAAGAAAAAAGATGAACGTTAGAGGATCGAAGCCATCATACTAAAACTTTGTAAAAACACTTTCAGACCAATACATTACCGTGGATGTAGGGTCCAGTTCTGTTCGGATTTAGTCGAACTACATTAAAAGCTCTATATTTTCTGCTGCTCTTCCTCTTCTTTTCACCTTCCGTATTTATTTACTGCATTTACAACCAAAATACGATTTGAAATCCAAAAAGAATTCTCTGTTGACTGGAGTTTGGCCCAGAACCAAAATCCACTGTCAACAAGTCTATTCTTTTCTCCCCCACTATTACAAGCATATACTCTTAGTAATCTTACATGAACCAATTTAATGAGATAAAAAAATCATTATAAAATTTATTCAAATATTGTTTTAATTAATTTTTTTATGTTTGAGAAGTTAATTGAAATTTTTCCATATATATAATTTTTTTATATGGTAGGTATGTAACATAAACATTTTACAAATACAAGACACGTTTTCAGAGACATTTTAAATTTATTCTCCTTCATAAACTATAAAATTTACAATTATCAGGATTCTATTGTTTATTAAAGAATATGCACTATACGCTCTTAAATTTAGAGATGTGTAAGGCATTTCTCGTGAATGTCCAATCAACCAGAGGCAGTTGCAAAATATAAGAAATATAAGGACTTCCCTGCAAGTTTTAAATATAATGCGGTCGTATCCTATGTTTTGGGTTTCACTGCTCTATTTCCCCATGTTGTGGGACCGCGCCTCGTTATATTTTTGAATAACCCTTGCATGTTCGCCGCGTGATGACTGGCGCTGGGACCAAGGGGATTTTACATTTTAGTTACAAAATAGTCAATTAGCTTTCCAATTCTATCCCTGAGATATCTGTGGAATTACATTAATCCCACAATTTTTTGTTTTTATTTTTATTTCCATACCAATTTTCATTTTTCCATGAAGTCGAATTTTTTTTATCATTTCTCCATTGTATAACAAATTAAAAAAAAAAAAAGCAAACCCAAATCCCTTTCCTACCAATCAGATATTTGTCTCACTCAGAAAAAAATTCGCATCAATTAATTTATGCTCAATATAATTCTACATAAAAATTACATATTATTATTGTTATATGGTGGTAATTAGAGTCATAAAAATACTAAACATTTGATCTCCCACTAATTTAAGTATTATAAAATAAATTGAGAATTAAATTAATATTAAAATTTTTTAAAAGGTCAAATCGATATAAACTAAATTGATGAGACAGCAATATAAGTAGCTAATCCTAAAATCAAATTAAACTACATAATTTTTGTTTTTTTGTTGATATCACTTTATAGACTGTTTGACATTCCTCTAGAAATTATGGTGGAATCAGAATTTATAAGTTGTAACTTTCTTTTCTATTTTAACATTATAATTGATTTTTTTTATTATTTAGACATTTTGCAAATGATCTAAATCTTTTGTCATTAGTGATATCTAATAACTTAATCATTGATTTCTATTGTAATATCAAACATACATTCAGGATTTACATGTTGATTATAACCAGATAACTCAATTTTGTATTATTACTATCTCCCATCATCAACTTTGGTATCTTATATTATTTGCTGGGAGAATAAGTAAAATATGGAACTCCAAGCGTACCATTCATGTATAATGATAGAATAATTTATTTACATCATCATTCTCAAATGTAGTATTGGTAAAGCAGACTAGCCT
The DNA here is from genome assembly GCA_026873985.1 of Saraca asoca. NCBI lineage: Eukaryota > Viridiplantae > Streptophyta > Magnoliopsida > Fabales > Fabaceae > Saraca > Saraca asoca. The sequence goes on along the minus strand of JANHAO010003128.1, from coordinate 22,421 downwards.
CGCCAACCTGCATCAGTCCGCGCGAGTTGCTGGCCAACATGGGTTGAACTGTTGAATTCATGGATTTATTTTCATGATGTTTAATCCAATCTTTAAATAGATTTGATTAGTTCGTGACCTAATTTGTTTATATATAAAAATAAATAATAATATTGCTTAAAAATAAAAATAACAAACTTTTGATAAAAATATAAAAATATTAAGATATATTATATTCTTGATAAATATAGTATATATAACATTGTATTTTCATAAAATTATGCTAAAAGTTTTTGTTTAATTCGTTTATTTTTTATTAAAATAAATTTTTTATATGTTTTTAAAAAATAATTTTTCAAAATTAAAAACAGATGGACTTGTGAGGTCCGCAAGTTAATCCACAAAGACTGCAAACTAAAACAAATTAATTCGTTTGGATTTGTGTTTAAATGGACCTCTTTTCTCAAAGTCTAACCCATAAAAAGTTAGTGTAGATACGTGCTAATTCGAGAGTTTAAGTATGTATTTCCAATGCTACTAAAGTGGCATTTAATTTGTGAATATTTCCAAGAATCTTAATATTCTTGGGAATGTGATTCTTAGGAATGTAATTGTTGAAAATGTTACGTTACCGTATTTGATTCAATTAAAAAAAATTTTAAAAATATTATAATATTATATTTTAATTAATTTATATATTTTAAAAAAATATTATTAAAATATTTTCATTGAAAATTAAATGATCAACATCAAAAAATTGACTCATCAATGATAATATGTGTAGTGGACGGTGGAAGGTGTTGGGAGGTTATGGTCAACGACGGTAGATGGTGGTTAATGGTGGTAGGCGGTGGTGAACGGTGGTCAATGGAGGTTGGTAGTAGTGGGTGGTGGTCAATAATAGTGGATAATGATCAGTGACGGTGGATGGTGGGTGACAGGCAGTAATAGTGATGGTTAATAATGATGAATGGTAGTGGGTAATAGTTAATAGTAGTATGTGATGATCAACAGTGATAGACGGCGGTTAATAATGACGAATGGTAATGTGACGTGATTAACAACAATCGATGATGATAAGTTGAGATGATAAAATATTAATGAAAGAGTGGGCAAAATATTCTTTTTATATGACTAAAACATTCTTATATTATGAGAATGTAAGATACCTACCTTTTCTCATGAAAATATTTTATGAGAATATTGGGTTAAAAATATTCTTGAAATTTTTTTTCTAAATTTTGAACAAAATATGTGAATATAACATTTCTTTAAAATATTTTCAAGAATATGAGAAAGATTTTGTGAATCAAAATAACTTAAAATCTGCTAAATTGAGCTTAAACAAGAATAACCTAATCCTATTCTATTGACATTTGCCGAGATAGTTCCAATTTCGTCAAGGAGTGTAAAAATTCCTAAATTGAAAAACATAACTATATCACAAGTTGAAAATTGAGGGGAAAAAACTAAAATTGCAATACGCTATTAAAAAAAAAAAAAGTAGGGTTATATGCTGTTAGGGGCAAAAATTAAAGCATCGTGCGGTTTAAGTTATCTAATAAGAGAAAAAGTAATCTCAACTGTTTATTGCTTTTTATGGAAATTCATTTAACCGATAAATTAATTATGTTTTTCTGGATTTATCATTAATAATAAATTTTTAATAATCTATGAATTATTATTACTTCTCTTCAATCTAGAACCATGGTAATCGATAGTGATTATATTTGGGATAAACAAGAAATGCTAATAATAGTATATTCTTTCCGTGGCAAAAAATAATTGAAAATTGAAATAATCCTAAATTTATGCAAGTGAGACACAAGAATAAAGGATAAATTATCAATAAATATTTTCTTTATTCATTATGAATTACATAAAAAACAAATGATAAATTAGAGAAAAGATAAAGTTACACATAAAATAACTAAGGAGTATTTTCATTTTTTTAAGTTAATTTTTATCATCTACGAAAGTTCTTAATTTTTTATGATTATATTCCATCAATGAAGTATAAAGACAAAGATAAAAAGATATGAATGTGTGAAACTTTATCTTTAATTATGTATAAGAATTGAAAGATTAAATAGTATATGGTTGTGGCAAGATATGTAAAGCTATTTATGCTTGTCTTTGAAAGCCTTAAAGGAAAAAAGCCTGTTAACTTCAACGTTACATTGATTTGCCATTAACTTGTTATATATTATACAATTTGAGAAACTGATGCCTTCTGGTATTAAGTTTGCCTTTTTATAAAACAGATTCAAAATGGTATATTAAGAAATTAATTGTTAACCTTGAAACTTAAATTATTAATTATATAATTAAGACAATTTTCATAGACAATAAGAATTACAAATACGGTCATTAAAAATTTAAGTTTCATACAACATTATACCGGCACTTCCTTTGACTTGGGAGCAAAACACAAAACCATTAAACCAGTAAGGCAATAGGCGCTGCTGTTCTTGTATATTTTCCTTCTTAATTATATCTTATTCTTATTATTTAAATAGATAATCAATAAAAGTAGCCCACAAACTAATTATTATTATTATTATTATTATTATTTTGTTGTTTAGAGGTGTTGCTCAGATTGGCTGGTTTACGGAAAAAGAGAAAAATGATGGTTATGGATATCAAAATAGCCGAGATGATGGTGGAGTTTTAGATTAACGAATATAATTTTAAATTTTTGGTTTTTTTCCCACAAAATCTTTTTTTATAATTTTAATTTTTTTATGATTGAATTATATATTTTAAATAACATCACAAATTAGAAAATTGCAAGCATTTTATAGTTTTAAACTCTTACTGCCACATGCTTTAAACATTATCCAAGTACCATAGAAAGCACCATAAAAAAATTGCAAACAGTTCCTGTGAGCTAATTGGATTTTGTTTTCATCAACTTTAAATGTTTAAATTTGAAGTTTTAAATCATACCAAATTTCATAATTAACATTCATAGTTTATTTAATTAATTACTTTCATTTAATTATTTGATTTTTTTTCATATTTTTTAAATATGCATTATAATATTATTGTATATTAACTTATCTTTTAAGTTTTTATTTAAAATTTCATACCTTTTGATTCAATTTCTATTAATTATATAAAGTAGAAATGAGTTAAAAATTACATGAAAAAGATGATGTGGGAAATCACATTACTACATAAACGTATATTTACGTTAGTTATTTTATATTTCATGTCAATTTTGAGATTGATATCTATCTGAGTGACGAAATAGGTTAGAATAATCGACATTGATTTCTAAATCAACGTGTAAAAGGAAACAATGTCATTTTTCTAATATAAAACTATTGTCTTTTTACTTGGAAAAACTTTTTATATGTCAATTTTTTTATAAATAATTAATATCTTTTTTTCTCCCACTAAAATGTTAATTTTTATCATAAATTAATATCATTTCTCAACTACCAAAGAAGCCGGATGTATTAAAAAGCTGATGTTTTTCTTCGAGACTATTAAAGACATCGATTTTTAATAAAAAAATAAAAATACTTAATGTTAGCTATATATATTTTTAATAGAAAGCTATTATTAGCTAAATACATTTTTATAAAAATCTACTACTATTTTACATTTTTGTAGAAATAATCATCAAACCAAAATATACAATCTTGATACTAGCTATATATATATATATATATATATTACAAAAACTTGCTACCTGCTAACTATATTTTTACTAGCTATATATATATATATATATATATTACAAAAACTTGCTACGTGCTAACTATATTTTTACAGAAATATGCTGCTGTTTTACATTTGAGTCTAAACAACCATCAAATCAAAATATACAATCACCCAACACAATCCCAATTTCAATTACTTCAGACATTTTATTGGAACAACCAAAAATTTAAGACATTACAAAACTAAATTAAAATCAAAACATATCATTTTAACAAATCTATACATTATAATCATTTTACCTACTTTCTAACTAAATTTCCTTAATTGTATTTTTCTTCAATTAAGCCTTTTTCTATGATAAAATTTCTAACATTGATGAGAACTTTAGGTAAGAATTACTTCAAGTGTTACCTTATCTATCCATATAAGATTAAGCTACATTTTTCATATACAATTCACGTAAAAATAAACACATATACAATAAACACATAATATATCAAGTAATATGCATCTAAATTAAAAATTATATATAGTTACCTATATATATAATAAACCCAATAAATTATCTAAAAGAAATTTGCAGAAATCCTCAATTTATTATTACTCTAATTGCATACCCCAATTGTTATATTTTAAAGCTTAGCATACTTCTTGAGTCTTTCACTAGCAGTTTTTGCAAGCTCTAGCATTAGAATGTTGCATACAAGATTAAGTCTAGAACATGATACCAAAATTTTTCCCTTTGACTTTGAAGGATCATTCTTTCAAAGTTGCTCCTTTGAAACTTGCTTAGAATTCAGAGTATGCCATAGAAAAAAAATTCAAACTATATTACATTATTGACCCATCACTAAAATAAAGAAAAATAATGAGGAAAAAAATTAGAAAATTGAAAACTTGAATGATTTTGCCAATACTAATAGGTGTGCTTTAGCAAAAACAAGATCCACTGAAATGGCTCCCATGCTTGCAAGATTCTTTGAAAATTAGAGGTTGTTTTTGCTTTACTAAAATCAAATAATTTTATTATTAAGCCATCTTAATTTTAATAAACACATAATCAAGTATAATTAAGCATCTAAACTAAAAATTATTAGTTAGTTGCCTATATACAATAAACACTATATTGAGTATAAGAATCTAAACTCAAAATTATATAGTTGCCAATAAATTCAATCAATTACCTTCAATTTTTCCTTATTTTTTTTCTTAGAGGATCTTCAACTCATATCCCTTTAGCATGATCATCTCGCACATAGAACTCTTTTAAGTTGTCTTCATCATTCACTGAAGGCAATTCTAAAGAAAAAAGAAGGGTTTCCTCAATATCATTATATATCTCTTCTTCATCCCCCATCATCAGTAATCTGTCTCTTCCTTTAAAGAACTACAAAGCACTTCTTATCAACTGGGTTTGTGATATAAAAAACCTATTTTGCTTAGAATATCATTAAGAATTGTTCCCTGTTATAACCCTCCCTATTAAGATCCACCAACTTGAGCCATAACTCATCGACTTGAATGCCATTATTTTCAATCAATTTACATTGAAACATAGACACCATAAATTTGATCTAGTCAAGCTCCCATATGTCTTTAATGACCTTATAATATGACATATTCATGTATACAAGATTTTTATCTTTGGAACTAGAAACATACATTGATTGAGGCACATAAGTAACCCTACTATTTTGCATAGTGCTCTGATCATCCTGTCTCTTTAAGTAGAAAGAATACCCATTGATGTTATATCCATAACAAGATAGGACCTCTATGTGAGGCCCATGGGCTAATCATCTTATAGTTTTAGAAACATCATTTGGTGTTTGTACTGATAAAAAATGAACTCGGTTCAAGAATAAGATGATGAAGGAACAGTTATGTTTGGCTTGTACTTCTTTCAACGATTCTGCTCTCTTATTGTCCAAGTAAGGCTCTACTTCTTCACTATTATGCATGACATAAAGGTGTGCTTGTAAACATATTTCATGAGTGATACTCACTATTCAAGTCCCCAGTGTACCCTTACCTGTAATTCTTCCCTTGTGACAAGATTTGGGAACTCTAATAACTTTTGCATTTGATAAGTATTCACTGTAGAATTCAACAACCTCTTCAGCTATGTAGCCTTCAATAATAAATCCTTTAGGCTGATGTCAATTCCTTACATATCCTTTTACGAATTTCATTTGTCGCTCAAATAGGTACATTCACCTCAAATAAACCAGTCCATAAAGTTTTATCTTTTTTGCTAAATAAACAACAAAATGCACCATGATGTCAAAATAGGAAGGTGGAAAATATATCTCAAGTTGACACAACTTAACAACAACTTTCCTTTGCAAGTCATCCAATTTCTTAAAGTCAATGACCTTGTTACATATTGTATTGAAGAAAAAACAAAGTCTAGAATGGTGTGTCTCACATGTTTAGGCAATATCGATTGGATAGACACCATAATAGTTATTACATCAAAGCATAATAATCATAAAACTTTTAACTGACCAATTTCAAATCTTTCATTGAAACAAGGCTTCTAATGTTTGAACCTGTGTAAGCTACCACCATGTAGACACTCACAAAAACTTGTTTTCTCTTTTCTAGACATAATATGACAACCTGGAGGCAAATATGTATGTTGACCATTCTTCTTTAGTGCTAATTCCTTTCATATCGCCATTTTAACTAAGTCTAGTTTGGCTTTGACTCAATCCTTGGTCTTACCCAGTATGTTCAAAAATGTCCTAATGAGGCTATCACAGATATTTTTCTTCATATATATCACATCAAGATTATGTCTCACAAACAAGATTTGCTAATGTGGAAGATCAAAGAATATGGATCTTTTTTTCCATAAAGTCTTGTCACTAGTAGGTGTATAGGATTAGCCAAAAATGAAATCAATATTTTTCACTCATTCATAAACCTAGTCCCTAGTTAATGGCATTGGAGCTTTTCCCTCTTCTAGTGACTTATTGAAAGTCTTTCTTTGCCTATGATAATGATGAAACTAGGGAAGAAATCTCCAGAGAGTAAGGCATATTGTCTTTTTTCCATGCTAAAGTTGAGAAGAAGATATATCATTATCACAAATAGGGTATGCTTTATGTCATTTGACACTATATCCAAATAAGTTTTTGTAAGGTGAAAAGTCATTTATTATATAAAAGAGCAAGGCATGCAATTAAAAAGATTCTTGACGATGTGCATCAAACACAGACACACCTTAATCCTACATAATCCTCAAATCTTTAATAAGTAGTGCCAAAAAGATATCTGTATCATTTCCTGGTTGTTTAGGGCCATAAATAATCAATGACAACATTATATACTTACGCTTCATACAAAACTAAGGAGGTAAATTGTAAATCATCAACATAATAGGTCATATGCTATATTTGCTACTCAAGTCACCATGAGCATTCATTCCATCTGTATAAAGTCCAAGCCTAGGGTTTCTTCCTTTACTAGAAAAATAAATCAAATGTTTTCTATTAAGGAGAATCAATCGGATGTCGAAACTTATCATAAAAAATCATCTAATCTGAATGCGATGTTAAGTTCTTGGCATCTTTTGCATTAGCAAACATATGTTTAAACCTTGGTATTATTGGAACATACCATAACACCTTAGTTGGAACTCCTTTATTTTCACGACATCATCAATCTTCAATTTGTAACGTGATGCCCCACATTAAGACACTTATGTAAAATTTTGTATTCCTTTTAATATAATGTATAATCATTTGGGCAAGCATGTATTTTCTTATACTCCATTCCCATTGGACATAATATTTTCTTGGCCTCGTAAGTACTATTTGGAAGTTCATTACTTTTTGAAAGTATCTTTTTTAACACTTCAAGTAAGACCATGAAACTTTTGCCACTATACCCATCCTTTGCTTTCAAGTTGACCAATCTCAATACAACAAACAATCATGTAAATTTAGTAAAACTTGGATACAAAGATTTTTTTGCATCACTTAACAAGCTTTCAAGGATCTGTAGCCAGTCAATAACATTATCTTCAACAACATCATGCATTATTATATCCTCCAATTGATCATGGAAACCCACATCAATTTCATTGTTCTGGCACCCTCCCTTGCCCTGATAACTATTAGATATACTAGATAATTCACTTTTACTATATTATATCCATTGTGTATACCTTTTATCAATGCCATAAATAAATAATCTTTTACTTCCTTGGTTTTCTTTCTCTTAACACAACAACATCTTACACAAGGACATCTAATTAGCTAATTACTATTTGTACTAGGTTGATCAATAGCAAATCTAATAAACTTCTCAACCTCGTTTGCATATTCTTCACTCAATTGATCAACAGACATCAACTTATGATCAATGACTACTCAATCTAAATTTCAATAAATAATTTTGGAAATATTTTAGTTTGTTCTAAAGCATTATTGTGAATTTAATTAGGTTGATTCAGATTGGCATTTGAACTACAAAGTTGCGATTCGAATCTGCACTTAATTTTCTGTATAATATATTATTGTGATCCAAAATTAAAAAATAACAAAGGCACACAATTAAACATAATCAGCATATAATTCATCTCATCTGCACAATATCAATTATTAATAAAATTCAAGAAGAAAAACAACTGTTACCTCTAAATAAAAAGAGAGCTAGATGAAAAAGATCAGCTTAAACCACAAAGAGAAGGAGAGAGAGTAAGCTAGGCTTTTTTGGTCAGTAAGAGAGTGAGAGTGAGTGCCTTTGAATCACTAGAGATGGAGGGAAGAGAGTTACAATATCAAACTTAGAAGAGAGTGAGAGTGATAGTCAGATGTGCAAAAACTTCTATACCTTTATTTTTGATTACCACCAATGCATCTTATTTATTTTAAAATGAGCGGAAACTTTCAATGTTGGTTTTAGTTAAAAAAATCGATGTTGTTAAGATTTTAAATGTCGATTTATATTAAAAGTCGACATCTTTTAACTGATTAGTTATTTTTTAAAACACTGAAAAAGTTGACGCATCTCGTTTATTTTAAATTTATTTTTATCTATTTATTTTTTTAGATAATATATTATAATTTTCACAAAAAAATTGCTCAAAATCGAATTATTTTTGTCCATTAAATTAATGTTTAAATTCTTAAATTATTTTGTCCAATTTAATATTATTGAATTCTTGAAATATTTTGTAGTCTTTGTAAAATAAAATTATTTTATTTGAAATAAAAAATTAATGATTAGGGAATAATTTTTTATAAATAAAATAGACAAAATAATAAGAATCTTTTTTAAAAAAAATAGGGATCTCTAATATATAAATTTGTAATATATTAAAATAGACATGTAATTTTGGAAACAAAAATCTAATTTTAAATGACTATTATTGGTAAGAAACCGACCTTTAAATCTTCAATGATGTCAAATTCTATTAAAAAATTGATGTCTTTTTACTAACTAGTTATTTTTTTAAAAAAACATGTAATGTCAATGCTTCTCATTTATTTTGAATTTATTTTTGTCCATTTTATTTTTTTAGATAATATATTATAATTTTCACAAATAAATTCCTCAAAGTTAATTATTTTTGTTTGCCCATTAAATTAATGCTAAAATTCTTGAATTATTTTTTTAATTTAATATTATTAAATTCTTGAAATATTCTATAGTTTTTGTAAAATAAAATTATTTTATTTAGAATAAAAAATAAATGGTTAGAGAATAAATTATTTTCATAAATAAAAATAGACAAAATAAAAAGAATTTAAAAAAAATAGAAATTCCTAATATATTAATCTGTAATATATATATATATATATGTATAATATAAAAACAAACATTTAATTTTAGACGTTGATTATTAGTAAGAAACCGACGTTTAAATCTTTAATGACATTGGTTTCTATTAAAACACTGATGTTATTTTACTAACTAGTTATTTTTTAAAACATAGGTAATATTAATACTTCTCATTTATTTTGAATTTATTTTTGCCTATTTTGTTTTCTTAGATAATATATTATAATTTTAACAAATAAATTGCTTAAAGGCCAATTATTTTTGTCCATTAAATTAATGCTTAAATTCTTGAATTATTTTAGCCAATTTATTAGTATTTAATTCTTGAAATGTTTTATTGTTTCTATAAAAAAAGAATTATTTTATTTGAAAAAAATTAATGATTAAAAAATAAATTTTGCTCATAATTAAATATAGGTAAAATAATAAGTTTTTTTGTTTTAAAATAGATATCTCTAATATATTAATCTATAATATAAACATTTATTTTAAAAAAAACAAAGATCTTTAATATATAAATCTATTTAGACGTCGGTTATATATTAAAAACTGACGTCTTTTCTCTTATTATTCATTTTTTTAAAAGTAGACATCTAATATTATATGTCATAATTTTCAATTTATACATCCATTATTATCTTAAAACTGTTGTGTAAAGAATTAACGACATTAGTTTCTATTAAAAAATTGATGTCTTTTCTATTAACTAGTATTTTCTTTTTTAAAAAAAGAGACTAATTCATTACAATTTTATAGTACATCAAAACACTTACTAACACATTACAACTTTACAATATAGCAAAACAAATATACATTATATTCATTACAATTGCAAAATACACATTACAACTTTCAGGTCTTTATCACAATAAGATACGAGAAACTTAACCTACTGATCTCGGAGTTAGTCAATTTAGGCTTGAGTATAAGGACTGATATCTCCAAAGTATTGCAAAATAGATATACATACAACAATTCACATATTTATATATCACATATCCAAATCACACATTCATATATCAAATATCCAAATCAAACTATTATGCCTTTTATGGATCATAGTGACCTTTCTTTATTTGAGTGATTATGTCACTCATATACCTTAATATAAAGTATCCACACTCAACATTTCCTGTTTGAGGAAGGCACTGCAACAAATAAAATATAAATAAATATTTCAATCAAATATGAAATTACTTAGAATATTTATAAAAGGCATTCAATATGATTAAAAAAAACTTATTTATAAGGCGATCCATTTTGGGTTAGGCTTTTTCCTACTGCTCAAGTAAAAATAAGCCTTAACATGTCTATTGAATTAGATTTATGCAACAAAACAATATGTTAATAAAGGAAATTATATATGATATAAATCCTAAAACTAAATTTTAACTTACAAAACAACTTATGAGTCAATTAAGGTTTGATACACTTGTGAATCAGATACCCTAAGGGATCAAGATAGTAAATAACAATTTGCTCAGGATATATCACGCAAAGCATCCAATGTTGCCTATAATAATAAAATATCAAATAAGTAATGACAAGTTGAAGCCTATAATAACAAAATATCAAATATCACATTAAATACTTATGACTTGAGAAATGGTGCAAAAACACATTGCCTCTTTTTTTGTAGGACATTCAAGATGTGTTTTGTCTTTTCTTTATTATTGGAGCCTAGTGGTGCATGTAAATGTGGACATAGAAATCCAATATCTAGTTTTTTAGTCACACTTTCAAGATGCAAAAGCCTTTATAAGGAAATAAAGGAAATGATTAACAAAACACTTAGAACTATATAATATAAATAAGATTATGAATTGAAAGTTAAATATAAACTCACAATTCAAAAACTTGGACTCAAGATGTATTTATTTCTTACATGACTAAGAATTGCATGATGTCATCCTTGGTTACAAAAACTTGGACACTCGAGATGTGTTTTGTCTTTTCTTTATTGTTGGAGCCTACTAGTGCAAGTAAATGTGGACATAGAAATCCGATATCTAGTCCTTTGGTCATACATTCAGGATGCAAAAGCCTTTATAAGGAAAAAAAAAGGAAATGATTAATAAAACACTTAGAACTGTATAATATAAATAAGATTATGAATTGAAAGTTAAACATAAACTCACAATTCAAAAACTTGGGATGCAAGATATATTTATTTCTTACATGATTAAGAATTACATAACGTTATCCTTAGTAAAAAGAATGTCACATTCATAACCCATGACCTTGGTATAAATATGACCATAGATGAATGTGTCATTTAACATCTTCTTAGCCATAGAAGATAACATTATCCTTGGCTTAACATGAGGCATCTCTGGGATGGTTAGATCAGTTGATTGATTCAATTCCTTGGCTTGCTTACTCTAAACCTTCCTAGCCTCCTCTGCAGCCTAATTGGTATGTATCAAATTATAAAATTTAGATATTAGAAATATAGTAAAATTGGGTCTTTCAAACATAATTACTTATTAGATAGAAAATGATATCTCATAGCCAAAGTGATAAGACTCTTTGGTCATGTGTTGAAATTCCCAATTGCTTTCCTCACTGTCCTTAGTTCATCTACTGACACAATAGTTTTGCACTCTAATCTAGTGGGGTGTTAACAATGGCCTTTGGTTGCTTGCCTGGCAATTATTGGCAATGGAGGGTGTGGCTATGAAAAACCCTTTTGTATGCCACTATATGCCTCTCAAGTGCTAAAGTTAGAAGGCATTTGGCTTCTTCCTGTGTAGACAAAAAAAAAATTAAATTGAAAAAGTTAATCATAATGTTATTTTTCTCAAAAAAAATATTAGAAACTACATATATAATAAAAGAAATTTAAACTTTAGTCATTTATTTTTATTAGCTTTGCAAATGGGTTGGGGTTTCCTGAATAGCTGTCTCTCACGCTGCTAGGTGATGGAGTAGGGTGGATCGCTACCCTTGGGTCTGAAAATGAATGCATGCCCATATTAAAAATATAGACAAACATCTTCCAAATTTCTTCTCGATTAGCCTAGTTCTCCTCTCTCAATTAAAAAGTAACCTCCTCTACCACTTTCTATGCCACTTGAGTAGTAATCTTTGTAGTAAGATCCTTTATAAAAATTGATGATCCTCAGAGATACTTTGATGATCCTCCAAAATAGGCTTTAAGACTCATTCCTCCCTCTGACTCGCTTAACATGGCCAAGGTGCTTTTCAATTCCCAACATAGTTGTTAATATGTCCATCCTTCTACATAGAGTAAAATCTCCTTGGGTCGATTGCTACGTGAGAGAATCCTATGACATATATATAATTAAGAATATTTATTACTTAACACTTACAATTACTTAAGAATATTTATTATAATCAAGACTTGTAAAATTACTTACAATTTTCTCAATAACTATCTGGCTTTCTTCAGTTGTATATTTATCTTTTGTATTGACCTTGGCTCTCTTTCACAATTTATGATGGGATATTGAAATAACTTATGGATTGAATTGATTAGAAGCTTGTTATCCTGCAAGCTTTTCCTTCAACAAAGTTTGCTTAAGCTTCACATATTCACCATAAGACAACCTATGTTTATATTTATTTTTGGCTTGTCTCTCCTGTTGGCTTTACCTATACCTTATTGACAAAAAAAGAATATAATTGATGAGATGGTCACATTACTTATAATATATAGTTAAAAATAATATATGGTTGGCCAAATTTACCTGAAAAGCCTTAGATTGTCGTTGCTTCACAAATTCATCCCATACTTGTTGATTGAGGAAGTTATAGTTCTCAAGGGGTTTTCATCACCCTTCCTCTTGACAGTGATGTAATCCCTTGTCAATTGGTTCTTGAAGTCTTTCCATTGCTCCCCCGTAAGCTTTAAGACTTCTTTTCTCCTCTCTGCGTCAACATTAAAGGTGGTCTATAAGACAACACACACATAAATTATACTTATATATATATATATATATATTCACACACAATTATTCTAAGAAGATATTTATATATATCTTAAACACAAATTGGAGATAAGTAATATATATCAAGACATCCTTTCAAGTGTTCTCCTTGATGTCTTTTGGTATTTGTTTGCAGTGCTTAATATTGATTGGCACTCTTGTACCAATCAATGTTCCAATATAATTCTTATATTTTGAATTGCAACCTAGTAGCATGACCCTTAGCATTGAAGCCAACCTCCATCTTTTCTCCTCTACTAAAAATAAGGGTCATTTCCTTCATAAGGCTATTTAAAAGAAAAAAAAAGAAGTTAAGTAGCAAACAAATGTTTTCAAAATTAAATATACCATCATCTATTAGTGAAGAAAAGATAAGTATTTTTGAACCACATTACTCTTTTTAACTATATTCATACAAAACTATTATATTAACTTTATTCTAAATGGGAAATGGCTTTTATAGTTTTTATGGACACCATTTGATGGGTTTGAATGGAAAACAATAACATCCAAAGTTTTAGGTTTACTACGTAAATTATAATGAAAATCTTAGTTATATTCATAACCACTCTAGCAAGTGATACAAAACAGGGCATGCATGACCAGACATTTTACGCTAAGAAATATAGCCAAAAAAATAAACCCTAACCAAAAACATTTTTGATAATCAAAATTTGGAGCAAAAGACAAAAAAAAAGGCTTAACCCTAAAATACAAACCATCAGGAAAGAACATAGTAGAAAAAGTAAAAAAATATTAACATAACTTGTCAAGGAAGAAACAAGTATAGTGTAAGGAGAATGAAGTTTCATACTTTGACTAGAAATGGACTTGAAATACGAAGATCCAAGACAATGAAGAAAATCAGAAACATCATAGAAGAAAGCAACAAGGGTTTAAGAATGATATTGGATAAACACTTTTAAGGAAGAACTAGCTTGTTATGTAAGAAGCCTAGACTTTAGACATCAGTTATTAAGAAGAAGCTTAAGTCTGTTCTCATGCATTTATGCCTGTTGTCATAAAAACCCATTGTAAAAACTTAAGACGTCGATTTTTTATTAAAACCAACATAATAATTTTCATCATATTTACAAAAACGCCACAATCTCTTTTTATATTCTTCCCGCGTTGAATTCTTTTATTTTTTTCATTTGGTTTATACATCATATTTGTATTAGCACTGACATTGTTTCTCTCTTTAGACGTCATTATTCAATAAAAAATCGACATCTTTTCTTAAATAGTCTATTTAAAAGACATGCATCTAATACTATATGTCATAACATTTTTTTTGAATTAATTTTATCCATTTCATCATTTGGATGATAATATTATTATATTTTCACACATAGTTTACCCATAGCTAACTATTTTTTTTTTGAAAATTTTGTCAACTGAATAATATTTAAATACTTGAATTATTTTGTCCATTTAATAATATTTCAAGAATTGAATTATTTTGTACATTAGATAATATTTAATTTTATAAAAATTTCTATAGATTGTGTTAAAGACATCAGTTTGTGTTAAAAAATTGATGTAATTTCTATTTTTTTATTAAATTATACGAACTTGCTCCAAATTACATTTTCATAAAAACATTAGAAAGAAAATTGGGACAAAAATATTATTGTTGAATCAAGCTTTTGGATTGCTTTCAACAAACCAACTTTAAATTATTGAAACTTCTGGGATTACTTGAAGTCTCTTGTCTAAAGGATGATCAATGCATATGCCTTGTTTAAAGGGAAAAAGGAAACAAAAGCAAATCATTTATACAAAAATTAATAAAAAGAAAGAGAAAGAAAAAGAAAAAAAATAAACTATAAACCTTTAAGAGAGCTTGAGTACAATGCTACTAAGTAACAATGCCTGTAATTTTTGCTCTTGTTTTTTACTTTGGGAAGAGGAGCTTGAAAGGTTAGGCATAGGAATTCCATTTCACAACTTAAATAATCATTCAAAATAATGAAGTTATTTAACTTATGAAATGAAACTCCTGTGCTCCATTTTCAAACGTCTCTTCCCAAAAGTAAGATGCAACATGCTAGTTAATTAGAGGAGATACATTGACCTTTTATAATGTGATGAAACTTCATACGCTGTTTATTTATGTTGAAATCAATGTATAATATCATATATCAACATAATTAAAAGTCAAAGTCTAATTTCGTATAACAGAATATAAATTTGTCGAATTATTTTGAATATTCCCATTATCTTGGTAAAATAAAAGAAATTAATGATTATTAGAGAATTTTATAATTCTGTAGTCTTGAAAAGGAAAAATTAATTGCAATATTATCATATTAATAAATTAGTTGTAAGTAATTAAATAATTTATTAAGAATTCAATTGATAAATTAATGAAAAATTATTTGACTATATATTATAAAAAGTTATTTGAAGTATAATCAAATAAGAATTTAATTGATAAATTAATAAAAAATTTGATAGTTGAGAAGCCATAGATTTTAAAGATGGGCTAAACCTAAATATTGGTGTAAATTTAATAATTCTAAAAGTATGTCAATTTCTTAATTCAAACTAACGTCAAACATGATATTGAGTTTAAATATTGATTATTTCGTAGGAATTGACATTATAATTTTTCTCATATTTATAAAAACATTAATGCACCTATATATACATCGATTCACCTTTCATCAAATGTCTATTTAATAATATTTTTTCTGTGTTTTGCAGTAGTGTCAGTATCTAATCATATTGTGATATTTATTTAAAAAATTATAAAAAAGACATAATTAAATAAAAATAATAAGTAAATGAATAATGAATATTAATTTTAAAATTTTGTATAATTTTAATATAATTTTTAAGGTTATTGAAAATAAAATTCAATCACCCCAAATTAGAAGGAAGTTTGCTAAATTTTTCTAAAAAGAAAATAAAAAAACAACTTGGGCTCATAGTTAATGTCCCTATCCAAACTAAATAATAAAACTAATCCCACATCACATTTTTTATGAGACCAACAAAATTTAAATATAACAAAAAAACCACAACCATAGCCAAAGCATCAATTTCAAGTGGCAAATTAAAGTAATATAATCTTTGTCCTTACCGAGGTGGGTGCTGTCCTCAAGAAATAAATAAAGACAAAAATAATCTTTATATCTCAAAGTCGGTAGCTTTTGCAATTTTCACATGGTCATCAAGGAATATTCATCATAAGAATAAATTGAGCAAATTGGTGTGGTCTTCTAGTTGATTGGAATTATTCTCATTTTTTGGACTTACGGTTTATGCATTTTTTTTGAATTCACCTCAACGTGCGTTCCAATGAATTTTCAACGCTAAGCAACAGCGGATGGCCGGTGTTTGCGTCTACTGCCATAAATTATAAAGTCAAAAATAGTGGTTTATCACTTTGTAAGCAAGTGAGAAAATTATGCAATAAAGTGTAAACACAAGAGATTCTCTAATAGTGACGAAATCAAGAGGTGGTATCAGTGAACATTAAAATAAAAAATTAAAAATTATAACATATTATTATAATTAATATATATTTTTAAATTATAATACCATATTCTAATTTAAAATAGATTATGAAACTAAGATAACATAACATAACTATTTTATATAATAAAAATAGTAGGTAGAATAATAATAACATTAAATCATAAATCTATCAGTCAAATTCTGAAGCTAGGTAAGATAACACAGTCACTTTAAATTAGAAGTCCTAAAACAAATGTTTTTAGTTTTGATATAAACAATGTTCATAGATCCAACTAACTACTGGAGAGCATAAACCATTGATATGGAAGTAACAAACCAGACACATAAGCAGATCTATAATTATCAAGAATGCTAAAAAAGAAATCAATTGAGAGCAATCTTCTTTGCCATATATAAAACTTGGTAGGGGTTAATTCGTCAACCTTCATTACTTCTGCAATTACTTGCATCCTTCTCTCTACAAGATCAAACTCATGTTGGAAATAATTAGCCAATTGACCCATGTGTTCACTTGCATCTTCCATCACATCACCCATTTTTGTAAGCTTGCTGGAAAATTCTTTCAAAACTTCCAGAGTTTCAATCTTTGCCTTCTTTAGCCTATGACTTGATGGTGCAGTTGATGAAGAAGGTCCCATTGGACTACTTTGAGGAGTTGGACTTATATCCTCTATAGAAAAGGCAAAGACTTGTTCTTCTTCTTCTCCAACCCTCTCTTCAACTTTCATTTCCTATAGTGCTTCTTGTGAATTTTCAATTTCATCACTAATATATAGCTCTATCTTTCCTAGAGATTTTGGCCAAATCATCAAAAAATGGGAAAGATTTGTTTCTTAACCCTATAGCATTTTTGTGACTCTGCCGTAAAAAAAAAAGAATATATACACACACACACATTATAATTAAACATAAGCATAACATATACAAATACATGAAGGAAAAAACTTTGTATAAGGTATTACCTTCACCCTTTCATCCTAAACTAGTTTTGGGCATGTTACAAACTCTTCTTCATCATTCCATCCAAATCTACTAGCACTAGGACCTAACATCTCTGCAATAGCATTGTATTAGTTTTGTAGGAGCTTTGCTCTGGACTCGATATGTGGTTTGGCTTTCATATCACACCTAAGAAGCTTTTGTTCCATAAGACTTGCCAACTTGGTATAAGCATTACTCTTAAATTGGCCATTGTCTCCTTTCCAACCGCCAAGATCCACAAGATCAATCATTATAGTAATAAATGCACGATCTTCATCACTTTTCCACCTCATGTAAGCTTTAAAAGAGTTGCTAGAATTAGCATCTTGGTTAGCCTCTACTTGAGCTTTAGATTGGCTCATCTCTACAACACAAGAAAGGTTATTGACAAAACACATCAAAGTTTATAAAATAGATCAAATGTAACAATACAAGAAAGGTAATTGATAGAGCACATCAAATTTTACAAAGCATTATTGTCTAATACAAGAAACATGTTACAATGCTCATAACAAAAAATATCATTAATGTCTAATACAAGAAACATGTCACTATGATCATAATGTTAACATTACTGTCTAACACAAAAAACATGTCACTATGCTCATGTTTGTAACCATGCTTTATACATCTCATTGGCAAGATGCTTTCCAAATGTATTCCATGCAATGCTAGTCTCCATAATCTTAATATTGACTTCAGCAGTTTTCTCCTCCTCACCATTAACAAGTAAAGGCTCCACAGGATCTATAGTCATGTGTGTTCGAATGAAATTATGTATCATTACACATGCCAACATAATTCTACCCATGGTCTTTCCAAGGTACCATGTAGTACATCTTAGAATACCCAATCTCATTTTCAACAATTCAAAACACCTCTTTATGACGTTTCTTGCTTGAGAATGCTTTATATTAAAATATTCTTCGGTTGATGTTGGTTAAGCACCTTTCTTCCACACATTCAAATGATATCTTTAGCCTCTAGATGGTGTTAGAAATCCCTCAAAATTCATGTATCAACATCACACATATAGTACTTTCCTAGAAACAACCAAGTAAAGTTTTAATCATTTTTATTTCTATTAAGATTATAAAAACCATTATGAAAAGTCACTACAATCTATTACCTTGTTGGACTTTCAAAGAATTTCTTCTACAAAGTGCATTTTGAAGTACTTTATTGTCATGTACCGTGCCATCTCAACCAAGTAATATATAATTAAATTGTAAATCTTGCATGCAAGCTACCAATACATTAGTAGTGAGTTCTCTTTTCTATTTCTGAACCTAATTTTTTCCATATCCCCAACATGAACCTTAATATGTGCTCCATCCAATACTTCTATGCAATTCTACAAAATAAGTATGCCAATTGTTATTTTATGTTGTTTATATTTTTATATATCTATGAAATCATCTAATCATCCTAAAATCTTCAACTTCCCTTAAACCATTTCCACTTCTCATCTTGGCAAGTTTTCGTCACTGGCTTAGGCTTCTTTAATAAAATATGGTGGCATCTAAGGATAGCATAGAGAATTGAATTGAAGTGCCTGGATACTGTCTCACCACTTCTAAAATGAAATTGAGTCCTCTAATTTTTTGTGTCATGAGAAAGTGTAAATAAAAATATAGCAACCATTTCCTCCAAACTTCTTTGCAATCTCAAGATTAATGGTAGATAATACATTTTCTTAAAAGGGAACTTCTTTGATATTTTGGCTTGTCCTCCATTCCTCATATCAAGGTAAACTACAAATTCTTCATTCTCTGTCGAATCTAGCCTCCTTGTAGAACAACATGTACCCTTTTATATAACAGTCTATTTTCTCATGCCTCAATCTTAACTTCTTCACTAACTTCCTCATTTCATAGAAGTTAGAAGGAACAATATTATTAATTGGGTGTATCTCGATCATAAGTTTCATAATTTGATCAAAGGAATTCTATGGTAAGTTGAAGTCATATTTTATCCTTAACATCTGTTATATGAGAAATTTGTATCGTGTTTGAAAGGTTAGTAAACGGCCTGAGCACAGCAAAGACCCAACGCGAAGAGCACTCAGAGCACTATGTTTCCAGTTCTGTCATAGAGTGACTTCCTCAGCTTGAGCTTATCCCTAACAGAACAAGCTCGACCTCATCATCGCGAAAGATAGACACTTCCCCAGACCGAGGAATCTAGCTAGCGAGGTACGTTCAACAACCCGAGAGCTCGAGAGCTCGTTGAGCGGAAGACTAGAACATGTATTACCTAGCAGACACACGAGGCCAACTTGTGGGAGGCAATCTACGATCGTCAAATTATAGGATTTAGTCTGTTTATCCTATCTTATGCATTAAATGCTGATATAAAAGATTTACTGTATGTAAAATTATAATTTTAACATCTTCTCTTCTATAAATATAGGAAGGAGATAAACTATAAAGGGGGAGAGACGCATGTATACTAAAACTCTATAAAAATATTCTCTGATTAATATGCTACCATGGATGTAGGGTTTGGTTTGTCCAAATTTGGTCAAACCACATTAAAAACCTTTTGTTTTCCTACTGCTCTTCCCTTTTTCTTTGCTTGTTTTGATGATTTCTTGCCTAAGAACCAGTTAATAGCTTGAGATCCTGGAAGAATCCTTCGTTGGCTGGAGTTTGGATCGGAACTAGATTCCAACATCAAAAACATCCTTATTGTTAATGACAACTCTAAATGGTTAGTACAAGCTATCCATAATGACCGATGTACAACTTCTAACATTTTATAAAAGTTCTAGACATACCTATTTGCAAGTTGTTTTACGCTGTATTCTAGGTGAGTTACAACATCTGCCTAACTAACATCTAACACTATATTTTCATACCTATTACTTACATCATGCAAATCTTATGTCATACTACTAGAAGACTCTCCATTTTCTATAGGCCTCTTCTCATCATGATTGGTCTATCACCAATAATCATATTTAAATCTAGATCTGTATAAATCAACTTCAACTTCATCAAGAGGTAAAAATTTTCTATATTTATGTTTGGAGTAGGGATATCTTATTTGACTATCACGTAAATAAATTGGTTAAGTTTTTTCAAAATCAATAAATTTTTCCACCCTATTAAGAAAATCCATCTTGTATCCATTACGTCCATAAAGAAGTTTATCATACATCCACCTACGGTGTTTTGAAATTTCCATATTCTATTTTTCAAAATTTATATTGAAATGTGTTAAGTCTTCATACATGTTCTAATTTATATACATATTTTCTCCTACTTAGTAAATATTTTCTAACATATAAAAATCATAAAAAAGGTTATCAACATTTCATCCTAACTCAAAAAAAAAAAAAATATTGAAAGAGTTTCCATAATAGTAACTACATTCATATTTCCAACAATACACAATTTTAATTTCAATAGTTCTGTTCATCAAATGCAAAACAATAATAGAATTAATAATTAAAATATATAAGATAGTTACTAATTTAAAAAATTAACAAAATCAAAATATATAATTTCTAACCTAAAAATAGGTTTTAACTGAAAAATACATAATTTTTAAAGTAATATCAATAATACTATTAAGTATATCATCTAACTACTTAATTCTACTCAATTTAATTCAAAATATATATAATTCCTAAATATAATTTAAAATATAAATTAGTCAATCATAATTCAAATATACAAGAAAATACAACTAATCATTTAAAATATATACTAACTTTAGTGTCTAAGCAAGCAATTTGGTAAAAAAAACTCTTACATAAATTGAAGCCTAAAACTACATACGTCAAAATAAAAAAGGCAATTAAATCATGAAAACATAATAATTAAACAAAAATAATTAGTAAAAATGTAAAACAAAGTAGTAAGAACAATTTAATTAGTTTAAATTTGTGAAAAATACATTCAAACACAAGAATCAAGCTAGGAAATTAAGGAAGAGTTCTAATGCGGCAAATGAAGGAGAAGAAATGAAAAATAAGTTGCGAGATCACGCACTTGGACATGTTAAAAAATGTCAATATTTCCAACAGCGCACAACACAAATTTCTTCACATGATTCTGGATCATATCTTTGACTTCTCATCCCATATCATTTGGATCGTATCTTTGAATCTTTGACAAATGTAACACATCTGTTCTATAAATAGAGATCTCAATGTATCAATTAAAATTAAGAAATGAAAAACACTTGTTTCTTCATGGTATCAGAGCCAAATTTGCTGCTCTGTGTTGTGTGTGCAGTCATGAAAAGTATGACAAAGGAGAAACGGGAATTCTCTAACCTCTCAAGATGAATTCCTCTGAATTCATTGCTATCTTGAAGCTCTCAGAACGTGAACGAAGAAAGAGAAGAGAACAAAAATCACGTAAAAACAGAGCATAAAAGTCTCTTCATTTTTTCTGTTACCAAAAAAAAAAAGAGGAGAGGAAAGAAGAAAAAAAAAGAAAAAGAAACAGAAGAGGAAAGAAAATAAAAAGAGGAAAAAAATGGAGAAAAATCCATCTGAATCTACACCTGTTGTTATTCAATCCGTTCAATCTGATGGAGTGTTTAATG
>JANHAO010003127.1:0-26932 GCA_026873985.1 Saraca asoca | reverse complement strand
AATATGAAAGAATCTCTAACTATTCTATTGCTAAGCAAATTTGGGACACATTAGAGATTGCACATGTAGGAACTTCACAGGTTAAAGCTTTAAAGGTGCATATACTTGTGTCATAGTATGAAATGTTTAAGATCGAGAAGGGTGAGTCTATTAAAAATTTAATTTAAAGATTCACTATTATCACTGACCATTTAACTTTACTTGGTAGCAAGTTCGAGAATGCAGATCTTGTGTATAAAATTCTGAGATCCTTGACTGAGGAGTGGTAGCCAAAGGTCACTGCAATCAAAAAATCATTGAAGATAGACATTCCTATAGTTTAAGAGTTATTTGGCAATCTTGAAGAGCATGAGCTTGAATTGAGAAACTATAAGAAGAATAGAGATGACAAAAAGAAAAAGACTCTTGCACTTAAAATTGCTCAATCAGACGAGGGAGATTCTGAAACTGATGCAAACACAATCAACAAAGAAGATGTGGCTTTGTTGAGTAAGAAACTATAGAAAATTCTAAGAGATAAGAAGAATAAAGAAAGAAGAAAAACAACAGCACAAAGAAAGAACAATGCCAAAATTGAGCAAGAAAGTTCATTCAACACTGTTCCCACTTGTTTTGAATGCAAAAAACCTAGACATATCAAGTCAGATTGTCTAGTTTATTTGAAGAAACAACTGGAAAATGAGAGAAAGAAGAAAAAGCAAGCATATAAAGAGTCTAACTTTGCTGTTTGGGATGATGAAGAACCTAACACAGTTGAAGAAGATGAATCAGAAGAGGATGCATTATTATGTCTTATGGCCAAACACAATGATGATCTTGAGGTATTGAGCAAAAATCCTTTCTTTACTATTTCTAATTATGATGAATCTGGTAATGAATTTCAAAAAGACCTTAGTGAAGATAGTAATGATAAAGATTTGGATGATCTTTGTGTTAAGCTGTATGACTCATTAGTAGAAACTAAAAGGTAATTGACTACTATTAAAAATGAGTAGAAAATTTTAAATGAAAAAGTTAAGTTTTTAGAAAAGAAGAATGGCCAATTAACTACCTTAGTTGAAAAATGTTGTGAACAATGCTATCTATATAAGTCTCAGATTGAAAGTTTAACAAAGAAACTGTAGAATTTTTTAGATAGTAACTAAAAATTGGAATATGTATTGCAAAACCAAAAATTTTCCTATAATAAAGCTAGTATAGGATTTAGACAGCAAAATTACAGAAAATATAAGAAATGGAGCCATGCTAATATTACTTGTTTTTATTGTAACCATAAAGGGCATCATATTAGAAACTGCTTTTTTAGAAATGGTACTTACCTACTGAAGTCAAATGAAAGATTGGTATGGTTACCTAAATCTACAAGTGCTAGAAAACTTTCTGCTATGTCTACTAACTTTAATGGATCCAAAAGTCAATGGGTACCATCAATGCTGCTATAAATTTTATGTTATAGGGATCTAAGAGACAAAGCACAAATTTATGATTTCTGGACAGTGGATGTTCAAGACATATGATCGGAAACAAAGATGAAAAGCAATTTATATTCATTAGGAGAGAAATTGGAATGATAAATCCAGAAGAAATTGAACAAAATTAAAAATTATGCACTTTTATTTTTGTTTCTTTGATTCATTATGTTTGATATGATAATGCAAAATATGACTTAAGCATCGGAGTTACTTAAGTTTGTTTTGCAAGTATATCAATTAAAAGTTTAAGGTATAAGTCTAGATAGTATATTTTGGTTCATTCATATATAAAACTGATTTTTTGAACATTGAATTGAATTCAATATCGATTTATTCTTTTTTAGTGTACTTAAATCGATTATTACATCGATTTCTATCTCAAAAAAGTTTAAAACTATAATCGATTCTGACGTCGATTTAGAAAAGTTCTCAATGTTTCTATATAATCATTTTGTATACTGAAATTGATTTCATAATCAATTCTATCCCTGATATGTTCAAAAATTTAGGGGGAGCAATGTTTTTAACATCTTTTTTTGCTTCCTATGTTGTATTCTTTTTTATGTTTCAAAAGGGGCAGAAAAAGCATAAAACTTCATTTTAGATGATTTCCTTCCTTAATTTTTTTTTTACTTTGAAACTCATCTAAAATTGTTTGTTAACATCAAAAAGGGGAAGTTTGTTAGCCTAAATTACTCCAGCTACATATTTTCCTTAGTTTTAATGTTGAAAAATAATTTTATCTAACAATATATTTTTAGTATTTTTAATTTGTTTTGCAGGTTCAAAGAAATATGATTCAAGAGACCCAAGATTAGTTTTAGAACTTATTTTATTTCAATAGGATCTTTTGTAAATGAGTTTAAATGATATTTGATTCAAATATTTTTACTAAATAATGAGATAGTCTTTAAACCACTTGAAAAAAACTATAAAACTATTTTTTTTTACTTCATGAATCGATTTGTACATCAATGCATTGAAGAACTTATGAAAAATTCATATCGAAATCGAAGTTGCAATCGATTTATGAAATATAGATTTCAAAATTTCTTTTTACCGAAGATTGGAAAAATGGCTTACTTCAGTGCAATAATCGATTCAAAGGTTATGAATAACAAATCAAACTTTGATTACCACACTGATTAATTAGTTGTAACTACTCGTAACCCATTTCATAATTGATGCAACAACTAAAAATCAGTTATTCTGATACAGACGATTATAGCAATTATAACAACCCAACTGCCTTCACTATTTAAACCAGTTTTCACAATTTTTCTTCATATTCAAGTACGAAAACATATGAGAAAAAGAGCTAAACACGTTTTCTCTCTACCTTATCAAGTTTTGATATTCAATCAAGCTTTTGGATTAAAAATCAATTGAGTTCATCTTAGTTTTTTTTTTTAGATTTTCATCTCAAATCAGTGGTATTGTATTTTTCAACCCTTTCTTATTTCTATTTCTTTATTTGAGATTTCTAGGGATTTAGAAATTTGTATAGGTTTAAAAAAGTATGTTCTAATTCTTCTATATTAACAAAAAGCTTGTTTAAGTTCTTATGTTTGATGTAAACTGGCATTTCAGGAGCCTGATAAATCCTGATAGTTTTTATTTTAATTCAAGAGATTTTTCAGTTGAGAAAGATCAAGTGGAGTAGACTTGAATTACGATTTCAATTCAAGTTGAACCACTTTAAAAATTAGTATTTTCAACTTCTTTTTCTACATTTATATCTTGTTATTCTTGCTGTTATATTTATTGATTATCAATCTGATACATAACTCAATAAGAAAAACTAATATTAAACAAAGGTGCATATAAATTCCCCAACGAGAAAAGGGCAAGATTCATTTGAATTCTGTATTTTAATCTTTTACTGGGACTATGAATATAGAAATGTCGTAATTTAATGTTTCTTACAAACCCCAAAAGATTAGTCCAAAGTTCCAATCAACCTTTAGGCACTTGCTATATAAAAAATAACATGATGCATATACACATCCTTATTTTATCTTAAGTGTGATGAAACCTCTTTTTATTGAACAATTAATGGATCAGGAAGTTGCGAAACTTTCTGGTGGAGAGTTGCATTTATGTTTATGTCTCGGAAAGGTAGGCATTTTCAAGCTTCATACTCAGGATATTGTTTGAGTTTGTTTATGCACCTCAATCGTAGTGTACATGTCCAATTCTTTTCCTTTTCTTTGATATCATCAAATATTGTTTCTTCTAGGGAATTGATCTCAAATGTTGTGCATGTGTATTGGCATAAGAGCATGAGTGTAGTTCTAAATTTCCTTTGACATTCTCAAGTACTATCTTATGATTTATTCTATCAAAATCAACAACTATTTCACTTGTTTTTACTATTATTTCTACTTGCTCTCAGAATATTTGCTTCTATTTTGATCTATTTTGCTATTGAATTTTGTTAATTCTTTGATACTTTACCGAAATAGCTTGTAGAAATTTAAGTTTTTTTAAACTTGAAATTTAGTTATTTTGTGTTTATTTCATGATGTAACCCTGCTCATTCATTACATCTATAACATGTTTTACTATATACTTTGTATTTCTTAATTTATTCTCACTTTGCTTCAAAATTCTTGAATGATTAATTCAAATATAACATATTTTATCACTATTGTTGCATTTTGATATCACATTTAGAAGAGTGTCAACTAATTACTACATTTTGATATAACATATATTGAACGATTAATTAACAGGCAGGCTAGTCCATTCACTTTTACAATTCTACTTGTATACCATAATGCATCTTGTGAAATTAGAATTAACTTAGTCTATTTATTTGTTACAAGTGCTTACATGGCAAACCTAGCCGCATTTTGGCTTGGGCTGTTCATGAATTTTTTGGCTTAGCATAAACTCCTCCCAGGCCTATATAACTTATCGAAGATGCCTTTTCACCTATTGAAGGAATCTTTCTCTCCTTACATAAAGTAGCTTGGCAATATTTTTGACTACTGCATTTGTATATGTCTGATCTATGTTGCACGGACACCGATACGCGGACACGGAGAAATGCGGACACGGATACGGAGATACGGTATTTTCAAAAAATATAGGACACCGACACGTGGGAGATACGCGTAAATAATAAAAATATAGGGGTATATTTATAAATATTAAAAAATATTGCACTTATTTATAAATATATATATATTATAATTATTATTATTTATATGAAAATAAGTACTCATAATATTAAATAACATGACATAATAAATAATAAGCTGGAAATTGAGCTTGACACGCGTGTTGAAATAGAGAATGTGTGTCCGAACTTTTTAAAATTACGGACACGGTCCCGGAATCGAACTTGACACGAGTGTCGAAATAGGGAACGAGTGTCTGAACTTTTTGAAATTACGGACACGACCCCGACACGTTTCGTGTCGGTGTCGATAAGTATCAGTGTCGAAAATATTTCCTACACGCAGACACGACTACTATATGAAGTGCCAGTGCATCATAGTGTTTGATCAATAAGGCTCTTACCCATCACCAATTTTGGTTTGATCTCAACGAACCTAAATTACTTAACATTCATCTTGCTTTATAATTTATTACTAGACGTTTGAAAACTTTGCGAAGGTGTTATACTGAGTAAATGGCCACCAGTGCCTCTTAATTCCTTTTCTCTTGTAACTTAGCAATTTATATATTTGAGTGTACATTTGCTTTGATTTTCTCAAGTTTTTTATTATAATGACAAGTTTTTTTATTATTATTATTTACATGGTGTTTTCATTAATGGTCATTTGCTTGTGCAATTGGACTTGTTGCAGGCCATTAAATTACATAAATTTATTAATTGATATGGAGTTGTAGTATAACAGAAAAGCGACTTCACATTAGTATCTCTTAGATGACCATTTTTACTTTTGGATTTTGGTTTGCAACATACAGGATAATATAAAAGGTCACATAAAAATATAATGACAAAAAAAAAGACACATGTAAGACTGAGGGTGTACTTGTGTATAGTGGTATTTATCTAATTAAAAATGAATTTTAGAAAAACGAAAAATCTAGATGCATACCACATCGTGAGAGAGTAAAGGGGGTTGTTTATATAGGACTTGCCAACAGGTAACATTATGTCATTATAACCTATTGACAGTCGATTTTAGTAATCAGTCAATAAAGGGTTCAGGAACCCAAACTGCTTGTAAAGACTGCGCAAGTAAGAAGGAAACGTAAAGAGCAAGAAGAAGAGGGATGAAGTGAACATACACGCAGTTTTTCATGTGGTTCACCTAAAACCAATTTGGCCTCTACGTCCATGATTACTATATTTGCTATTGGCAGTTGTTTCACAATTCAATTTGACAGAATTACAATACTGTCAGTTCTTTCGGTAGTTCTATAGAGTTTCTGCATGTAATTTTCTTCCTTTATGTTGTAATGGTCTGCCCTCCTATTTATAGGAGCGGGGAAGGTTACAAGTTGTAATTTGACATTGTAAAACTATGATTACAGCCGCATCAAGCAATAAATGCTAGGTATTGGATAATAAATGTAGGGCAAATCATTGTCAGTCTTTGGAGGCTGATTTACTAATTGAAGTATGTTTCAAACTGTCAAATAGACATTAGCTATGTCTAATTATCCTGGGGGTAGCTCGTTGAGACCTTGAACTGGTAAGGGCTTCGAGCTCGCATTGGGTGACCTGTCTACTGGCTTCTGCGATCTGGCTTTAGATTAGGGCATTCCTCTTGTCTTGGTCTAACTCATTGGCCCCTTGCCAATCCATTTCGGTTAGCCCAAAGTATGCTTATAACATCAGCCCCCAACAAAGCGAACTGGGAGTTATTTCTTGTAGGTAGGATTCCCCCATTCACAGTTTACGATGTTATCGAATCTTTTGCCTATAGTCTGCAGTACAGTCAAAGCCTTCGTTCATAGTCTACTGTGTTGTCATGTTAGGCTTTAGTCTTTCATTTCGTCTGCATCTTGGCCATATCCCTTACTGTGCATATTTTACAGCTGTTGGTATGGCAGCTTTGCTTCTTTTTCGATTTGTTCGATCAAGAACAGCTGGACATCTTTTGGACTTTTTGATGGACTCAGACTAGTCTATATATAAGGCGTGAGAAACCACTCTTCTTCCTTTATAGAGAAAACCTAATAGGTATCTTAGACAAGCCCCCCATGTTTATGGCGATACGAACAATTAGTGGAGTTTTTAATGGTGTATACAATTTGCTAAGAGAATTCTTTTCTGAGGATCTTGGAAAGTTTTGTTATCAGAAGCTTCCATGGACAATTCCTCTTTAAGGATCTCAGGAAGTTTTGTTACCGTCCTCCGCATCTTCCTTATGATTAGGCAGATTAAGGTAGCTTTTTACCTCTGTTCTTTGGTTTCCTTGTGTGACGAGACAATGCGAACAATTTCTCTAAGCACCGGGAGCTGTAGGGCTGAGGAAAGAGCTTTAAGCTTGGGAAGATGGTAGGAAAGAGGAGCTAGCGTGTTTTGTCTTGCTTTTAGGTTATAGCTTCTAAAAGGCCAGTTCTTCTTGGCTTATCCTGGTCTTTGTGCTTCAAATTCTCCTGTATAAATTCACTTCGTTGAAGAGGTTTTTTAATGGGACTTTGCATATTATTATTGTTTCCTCAGTCGCTTCTTTTTGCATGTTTAATATATGGCAATGAATTACACATATGCTCTCATGCATTCTGTCTGAATGAATACAGGTCGAATGACTAACCAATCGGTATATTTTAATCTGACAATGAAATCGAGTATCAAAGTGCCTCAGCTAATAGTAACCTTTTTTATCACATGAGCATTGCGAGTAGTAAATTGCATAAGAGCTATGTTTTGAATATTCAGATGGCACGTTAACTAGTTCAAGCTCGCAGGCGGTTAGGTGAGCCTAATTTGTAGCAAGGTCAAATGCACAGTGGACAATTAGGTGTGCACTCATTGGCATTAGGTCATGAGGGTGATTAGGTGCACCTGAGTTGAAGCGAGGTAGAATGCACAGTGGGCGATTAGGTGTGGATGCACTGGCATAAGGTCGCAAGGGTAATTAGGTGCGCTTGAGCTAAAGCGAGGTAGAATGCACAGTAGGCGATTAGGTGTGCATGCACTAGCATGAGGTTACGAGGGTGATTAGGTGCGCCCAAGCTATCAGTAGGCAATTAGGTGTACCCTAAAGTGAGGTACAATGGGCAGTGGGCGATTAGGTACGCACGCACTAGCATGAGGTTGCAAGAGCGATTAGGTGTACTCGAGCTATCAGTAGGTGATTAGGTACACCTAAGCTAAAGCGAGGTAGAATGTGCAATGGGCAATTAGGTGCATATGTACTAACATAAGGTCGCCAGGGCGATTAAGAGTGCTTGAGTTGTCAGTAGGCGATTAGGTGCGCCTCAGCTGAAGTATAGTAGAATGCATAGTAGGCAATTAGGTGCGCACACATTGGCATAAGGTCATATGAAAGCTACGAGTGGTAGGTCACATGGAAACTACAAATATTAGGTCGCATGAAAGCTATGCCATTAGGTGGGCTAGTCGCAGAATGGCTAGAGCTATAGCTCGTAGGTTGCGATCTGGCAGGTAGTTTGACGTACTCATTTTATGTGCGACTTTTCAATTTCTATGGGTAGTATAATGATTACTGTCTTTAGTGAATGTTTTGGCCAAGCTAGCAAGGGCTTTAATACTAGCACGCATTGAGCTATCGGATTGTGGGTTATTCAAAGAGCTTCAGAATCTGATGGCTAGATCGTGCGCAATAAAAGCTAGGAAACTCTTTTCCCCCTTTCATCTGTCATTTGAAGTCTGGTATATACAGACTCTTCTTCTCCACCTTCTCTATGGGTTCTGCGACCATCAACTGTCATCTACTACTTTCAGCTCCGTTCCAATTTTTTAAGTCTATCAGGGCAAGTTTTGGTTATCGGTAATCGATTATGTTCACATTTCGAACTTTTTTCTTCTTTTGGCACAGTAAGCTTCTATCCCTGGCTTTTTATTTTTGGGTTTTGGTTTCGAGGTCCTTGTGATTTTGTTTGTTATTGACAAAAAATTGGAACGTTGGCTGAACAATATTTGCATTTTTTCTCTAGCTGTGTCTGGTTCATTTGTCGGTAGATGTTAGGGTTTCTAATGGTGACTAAGTTTTCAACTAATCTTCTGGGCTTCATCAGCCCAATAGTTAAAACTCCCTTTGTATTTTGAGTTTGGGTCTTGGTGGCTTAAGGCGGTCACAACCTGCTTTTTAGGATGAATTGCTTAGGGTTAAGGATCGGTCTATCTCTAGTGACCTGATCATTTCTTTCTTTTTTTTATATAGATGTCTCCATCTCATAGACACCGCCATCACCTAATAGTCTATGAAGATACTTAGTCTGAAGAGAGTAGGGAGATGGTCTGTGTCATCAGGGGCACGACCTCTCGGAGTGATGAGGTTGTAAGTGAGTTCACAGCTCGTTTTGGACCAGAAGGGTCTGCAGCTCATTCCCTTTTCATGTGTCACCCTTCTAATGTCAAATTCAAAGAGCTTGGGACATTGCTGAGGCATACTTTTCTCCAAAAGATTGCCATGTTTTAGCACCATCTCGCAACAATCATGTTATTCACCTTCCTCAGAAATTTGTAGCCATTAGTGTCCAACACATTAATACGGGTCTTAGGTTCCCAATCCCCCCTTATATAATTGATTTTCTAAATAAGTTAAAACTCTCTCATTTCCAGCTGACTCCCAGTGCATACTCTACCTTGACTTCTCTAACATTGGTCCATTTGGAAAACGGCCTTCGATCCTCTTCAGCTAAGGTCCTCTGCCACCTCTATAGTATTAAGAACATTGGACAGTAGGAAGGGATCTATTACCTTTTGGCCTATCCTTTTAAATATAAAGAGGTTTTACCCCACAAGGACACCAAGAGGAAGTCCAATGTAGGTCATTATAAGACCAATTGATTTTATGTTTCTTGCCCATCTTTGTGTCATCTTCAAAATTTTTCATTCATTTTGAATCCAAGTATGCGAGCTAGGTGGACACAAGCTAATCTTGTCTTTTGTTTTGCCTCAAGTCTGAATTTTTGCTATGTTCTTTACAGATGGAGTAAGGAAAGAGAGGCCAAAGTTGAGTATGGAGGAGATTGAGGTGCTTGATCAGTTCACTGTCTCTATTGATTTATGGAATGACTTGAAATGCGATGAAGAGCATTTGCAGGCTTAAAGGCCCTCTCTTGCTCTTGGTACCGAGCTTTTTGATAGCTCGTAAGACATTAGAGCTTGTGGAGTGAGAGAGGTTGCTCCACCTGATTCAGTGAGCGAAGCGACATTGGAAGAGTTAATCTAATCAAACTTCCTTCCTCAGTCAGGTCAAGGGGTGCTGTCACTCCAGCATTTGCTCAAGCCAATCTTCCTTCCTCCTTAACAGCCACAGAGGGGAGTTTTCTGGCACTAATTCCTATTTCATAGTTAGGACCGACAGAGGTTGAGAGAGCATTACCGAGATCTCCTAATCATGAAGGGTCCTTAGTTGAGCCTCTTCCCAAGAAATAGAGGATTAGTAAGGGGAAAGAGATCGTTATCAGCCTAGAAGAGGAGTCCAAGGATACATAGAGGAATACGTTTGAAGGCCTGGGTCTAAAGACGCTGGCATTCTACGATGTTCTTCACAATAATGTGGATCGGATTCTAGGAACCCACACAAAGTCGCTAGAGAAAGAGGAGATATGTGGTAATGCTTTGCTGAGC
Organism: Saraca asoca; assembly: GCA_026873985.1. Taxonomy (NCBI): domain Eukaryota; kingdom Viridiplantae; phylum Streptophyta; class Magnoliopsida; order Fabales; family Fabaceae; genus Saraca; species Saraca asoca. The sequence continues at coordinate 16,711 of JANHAO010003127.1, read as the reverse complement.
ATACTAGCTCACCATTGTCTACTTGTCAATATCATTCTCTCCTGATTTTCTTATTCTTTGGTACGTGATCTAATCCTATTTGATCTTTTCAGGGGGCATCAGAGATAATGAAATTTAGTGATGAGGTCATTACTTGGGAGGAAGAACAGGGCAAATTGCAAAATGACCTAGCTACCATAACTAGGGAGGTAGCAGAGATAAGAAGGAAGTTGAAGCATGTCGAGGCCTAGCTATAGAGTGTTGATGTTGCAAGAAGAAAGGTTGAGGAAGCTTTGGCTCATGAAACGGCCAGCTTACTTTCGGGACTTCACCAAGCCAATGACGAGCTGAGGCAGAGGAGAAAGGAGATAGCAGTGTTGGCAAGGGGAGCTGAGGTCCTTAAGAAGAAGACACAGGCTGCTTGGGAGAGGGTAGCTCGGGGTGAGGATAGGGCAAAATGAGCTGAGGAGGAGACTGCTTAGGTTAAATAAGAGACCTCCACCATGATCACACAAGTTGAAGAGGCTGCAATTTCTAACACCATTGATAGCTTTATGTACACCTTATGGCAGAAGCATCTGGATTTTGACTTTTCCTTCTTCGGTGGAGAGATTAAGGTGATCATTCAAAGCTTCATAAGGGATGCGAAGGCAATCTCGACCCCAGATGCTGAAACTATTAAAGATCTTCTTGCTTAAGACAACGTCTATGCCCAAAGCAACTCGCTGACGCAAGAAACAACCATGGCAGGATTTGATAAGTAGATAATGGAGAATTAGCCCATGCCTATTGTTAACTCCTCAGCTCCTCAGGACCTATCTAGTCCTTCAGCCTCTTCCTAGATAATGCCTCCATATTTTTTTGCTCCATACCCCACATTTCTAAACTTTTTCTTGATGTAAATTGTAACTAAGATATCTATGTTAATCTGTGTGAACTATTACTTTAACTTAAATTTCTTTTTATTTGCTATGATCTTTCCTTTGGATTTTTGTTTAATCAAATACTTGAATATTTTGCTAGTGAATCATGACTTTGTGCTGAGATGTTAAATCAACTGGTGACTTTTTTATCTTTTTAAGATAATGTACCAAGCCATCAATTTATATGCTCGATGTGCGAGTTGAATAGTTTTAAGTGGGTCGTGTTGCCAGTACAGACTGTAGTAGACAGACACAGGCTTTATAGTTCACTAGGACGGCTGGTTGAGCTATTATCTTAGAATATAGTTTCTTCATTGAGCATAAGTAGAGTTAACATTGAGGGAATGCATTGGAGAACTCTTTAAGCATAGAATCAAAAAAGGAATTTTTGAACCTTTTTATTCAAAATTTTAAAAAATGTTATAGATTTACAAGGCCAAGCTTGCCTTTATTGGTAATATGGCTGGAGATGCACGGCATTCCATGCTCAAGAAAGTTTAGCCCTATTTACATTAGCTAAGTGGTATGACCCATTGCCCAAATTCTTTGTTACTATGAATTGTCCTTCCCAGTTTGGACCCAAGGTCCCTTTGCTAGGTTTGCAAGCTGCAAGTAAGATAAGGCACAAAATGAGATCGCCTACTTTGTAACTTTGAGCTTAGACCTTTCTGTTGTAATACCTCACAAACTGCTCTTGGTAAGCCATAACCTTGAGGCAAGCCATATCCCTTACTTCCTTAATAAGGTTAAGATTTGTAGTAAGCAGTTAATTATTTTCCTCCGAATTGAAAGTAACTCTCTAGTGTGAGGTTACTTTGAACTCTACTCGAATAATTGCTTCAGACCTGTAGACTAATGAGAAGGGGGTTTCTCCTATGGTGGAGTGAGCTGTGATTCTATAGGCCCAGAATACCTCAGGCAACTCATCTACCCATGCTCCCTTTCTGGCCTCGAGTTTCATTTTCAAGATTTGCTTGATGATCTTGTTCACAGCTTTGACCTGCCCATTGGTCTAAGGGTAATCTATTGTTGAAAAGCTCTTTTCAATTCTAAGGTTGCTGTAGAAATTGATGAACTACTTGCTGGTGAATTGAGTCCTATTGTCTGTTATGATCTGTTGGGGCATTTCAAATTGGCAAATGATATTGTTCTAAATGAATTTTTCGATCTTGGAAGAAGAGATCTTAGCTAATTCCTTTGCTTCTACCCACTTAGTAAAATAGCCAACGACTACTACACGTGCTTGCAATTCCCTCGACATGTAGGAAGAGGCCCGATTAAATGCATACCCCATATCATGAAGGGCCAAGGGTTGACCATTTGTTGAAGGCAAGCAGGAGGAGCACAGGGGATCTTGGCAAAGCTTTGACATTTATCGCGCTATTTAATCAGGTTGATCACATCCTTTTTCATAGCTGGCCAGAAGAAACCTTGTCAGAGTGCCTTTTGAGCCAGAGATAGCCCCTAGCATGGTTTCCACAATGTCCAATGTGACTTTCTTCTAGGATGGCATCACAATTAGGGCCATCGATGCATCTGAGGAATGGGGTCGAAAAACCCCTTCTATAAAGCATATTATCGATAATACAGTATCGGCCAACTCGAGCTTGCATACGACGCACTTCTAGTTTGTCATCTGATAGCTCGTTATCTCGTAAATATTTCAAAATAGGGCTCATCTACGAGCCTTGGGCCATGACAGTCATCATTAGGACATCCTTCTATTCGATGCTTGATGACGGGAGAATTTCCATTAGGATCACACCTGAGAAATTTATGTTTTTAGTTATGGTTAAGTGAGCTAGTGCATCTGCATGTGCATTTTGAGCTCGAAGGATCTAATTGATCTCATACCTCTGAAAGTTATTAAGTAATTCTTAAAGCTTCTGGAGGTAGATAGCCATCCTTGATCCTTTTGCTTGATACTCACCCTTGATGTGACATATAACGAGCTAAGAGTCGCTAAATATCCTTAAATTTTTTGCTCATACCTCCCTCACTAAATGAAGTCCTACAAGCAATGCTTCATATTTTGCTTTGTTATTAATGGCCTGGAATTCAAGTTGGAGTGCGCAAAGGATTTTATGCCCCTCTGGGCTTATTAATAGTATACCTGCCCCCATTTTTTGCTCGTAAGAGGACCCATCTATATAAAGCTCCCACCATGGGCTTTCTAGCATTTCTGCTTCCTTCCCTGTTGGTATGATAAACTTTGCTATAAAGTCTGCTAAGGCCTGCCCCTTGATTATTGACCTTGGTTTGTACTGGATGTCGAATTGGGCTAGCTTGATGGCCCACATAAGTAAGCAACCTGAGGCGTTAGTCTTTTGCAGAGTTTGCCTTAACGGGTATTGAGTGAACACCTTGATGGTATGCGCCTGGAAGTAAGGCCACAATTTCCTAGAAGCTACCACGAGATAATAAGTAATCTTCTCCATGGGCATGTAATTCTCTTCTGCATTCAATAGCCTTTTAGTCACATAATAAACCAGGAGCTAGGCTCCATTCTCTTCTCAGACAAGAGCCATACTTATGGCATGTCGGGACACTCATTGGTAAAGAATAAGTTTTTCACCTTCCTACGGCTTTGATAACAGTGAAGCTTAGCCCATATATTCTTTTAGGTGCCGGAATGTACCCTTGCATTCCTCAGTTCAGTCAAATTGCTTAGCCTTCCTCAGAATATCAAAAAATGGCAAGCATCTATCTGTTACTTTAGAAACGAATCTGCTAAGTGCCATAACTTGACCAGTTAAACTTTGCACGTCCTTGACCCTGGTCAGGGACCTTATATCAATAAGTGCTTTGTTTTTCTTTGGGTTTACTTCAATTCCTCTACTGTTAACTAGAAACCCAAGAAATTTTCTTGAGGCCACTCTAAATGCCCACTTATGTGGATTTAATTCCATCTAATATTTTCTCAAAATCTTGAACATTTCATCCAGGTCCTTCATGTGTTCCATAACCTACTTAGACTTCACAAGCATGTCTTCTAAGTAGACCTCTATAGTTTTCTTGATTTGTTCTTGAAACATCATATTGAGCAGCCATTGATATGTCACTCATGTATTTTTCAACCCAAAGGGCATCACCTTATAGCAATAAACTCCATGATCTGTGATGAACAAGGTGTGTTACTCATCCCAGGGCTCCATGAGTATCTGGTTATACCCTGAATAAACGTCCATGAAGTTAAGGAGCTGGTGTCTGGCTGTTGCATCAATGAGCTGGTCAATTCTGGGTAAGGGGAAGTTGTCCTTTGAACAGGCATTGTTGAGGTCAGTGAAATCTATGCACGTTTTTCACTTCCTATTTTTCTTCTTTACTAGAATGGGATTAGCTACCCAGGTTGGGTAGTGGGCCTCTCAAATGAACTTGTTTGCCAAAAGTCTGTCTACCTTTTTTTTTAGAGTAATAGATCGTTCAGTGGTCAGTGGTCTCCTTTTCTAGCAAACTGCTTTATGAAAGGGATTTTTGTTCAACTTATGCGGCATAATTTTGGGATCAATCCTAACCATGTCCTTGTGATTCCACACAAAAACATCTAGGTTTGCCTTAAGGAAATCGACCAGTTGAACTTTCACATCATGGGGTAAGGTCTTCCCTAGCCTAAGGTGCCTCTCACTATCTGCCTCGCTAACCTAGACTTCTTCGAGCTCTTCTATAGGCCCGATTTCCCTATCTACATCCAAGTTGTGGGGGTTGAGATCGTGACTAACTCCCATCATGCTTAGAGCTCGAGGTTCCCTGCTAGAAACCACGTTAACTCTTTTCTCTATTTCCTCAATCTTGACTACAACCTCATAGCATCGTCAGGCAATATATTGTTCACCTCGTACGCACCCGACTCTATTAGGGGTTGGGAACCTAACTATCAATGTTTTAGTCGACATGACCATATCTAGGTCATTCATTGCTAGCCGTCCCAACATAATATTGTACGCTGAGGGGCAGTCAACGATCAAGAAATCAACTAGGATGGTGGTTTGACAATCTGTGTCCCTCAAAGTGATAGGGATCCTAACTTGTCCTACCGAAAAGATTGCATCTCCCATGCAGCCAAAGAGGGCCTCAACCAAAGGCTTCAGGGGGCTTTCACTCTATCCCATTTGTTCAAAGCATCTTTTATACATAACATTAATCGAGTTACTGGTGTCTAACATGATCCTTTACACCTTGGTATTGCTAATCTTGGCCTGTATGACAAGGGCGTTGTTGTGGGGTAATTGGATCCCCTGTGCATTATCATTGATGAAAGTAATACACTCAGATATGGTCCTAGCTCTCTTGGTGGGACTCTCCAGTTCATAGCCCACAGATACGACAGAGCTTGCACTTCATATGTAACACTTGTGTGAGCCACGTGAGATGCCTACAATATGTGGCCCATCGTGGATAGTATAGATAGTTTTGACCATGGCTGTTTGCTTTTGTTCGACTAGCTAGGATGGCTGTGTCAACTATTAGGAGTGTTGAGATCGTTGCCCTATAGGTCAGACTACATAGTCTCTCAAGCAACCTCTTCTAATTAGATCTTCAATCACATCCTTAAATGACCTGCATTTAGAAGTGCTATGTCAAATGTTGTTATGGTAGGCACAGAACCTGCCAGGTCCTTGTACTTATGTGGAATCTTCAGGGGTCTAGGGTGCCCGAAATCTTCCCCGTGTTGCTCGATAACATATATCCTTTCAAGGGTGTCAAAAAGGATACTGTAATTATAATGGAGACCTTGGGGCCCGAGTCATTCCCTTTTGACCTTCTTTGTCGGTTAGACTCTGGTGCCATCGTTTTAACCCATCTTACCTTTTTTGTGGCTACTCCTTCTTTTATTCTGATTGAAGGTGAAGCCACCCACCTCGCTCCTTTGTCTGAGCTTTTTTTAACCAAAGGTCTCCTCCCATCTGACCTCCTTTGCAGCTTGCTCGTAAAACTCTACTAAATCTATCATCGGGGACTTCTATATACTCTCATATAACTTTCTATCTTTATGGAGTCCCACTGAGATTGCTATTAAGATGCTATCATCAAAGGGGCTTTCTATATTGTTCACCTCACTATGAAATCTTGTAATATAGTCCTTCAGTGACTCATCCTTCCACTGAAAAATCATAGCAAGGTGACTGAATAGCACGAGCTGCCTTCTTAGAGCTCTGTACTAGTCAATAAATCTTTTTTGGCATTCTTCCCAGCTATTAATACTGCAAGCCAGAAGGTTCTTGAACCATACCTAGGGTACATCTCTGAGAGTAACTAGAAAGACATGGCATTTGATCAAGGGGTTACTTGTTCAGAGGTCTATCTGGATATTGAAGGCATCTAGGTGGTCATAAGGGTCACTTTTCCCCTCATATAATGGGATGGTAGGGACTTTGAATCGATAAGGGAGAGGTTCCATCTTAATTTCCTTGGAAAATGGAGTCCTCTTCTCATAGCGATCTAATCGATCTTGAGCTAAGGGGTGTTTTTCCAACATTGCACCCTTTGTAATAATTCCTCCATAATTGAATCTTGTGTTTCAGATCGTCGGCCCCTAGTATTATCACCACCTGCATTTGAGCCCTCAGTGTAACACAAGCTCCCAGGTCATCGATTTCTATCATACTCACAATCTCGACAATCCTATGATTCAGATCGTGAGCTGGAGGAGTGAGCTGAATCCACTCGTCAAGGTCATTCCCCAGCTTGATTTTCTCCCTGAACCAGCACCTCTTTCTATGGCCCCTGGTCTGCTTTCCTAACTAGTATAGCTTCAACTTGTTTTTAGGCCCCGTGAGTGTGCACTGGGGTTAATGCTGTAATTGCATCAATAAGTCTCCTGACGGCATTCTTGAGCACCTCTTGGAACTAATGCAATGCTTACACACCATCAGTCTCTGAGGGGATGGCAAAAACGCTTATTGGGAATAAGTTTCCATCTCTTAACATGTTTTGTTGTTGCTCTTCACGGCTACCTGGCTAGCTAGTGGTAGCATCAGAACTCCTAGTTGTTCTTCCTTTTGCCATTATGTTTGATTGGTGTTTCAATAAGAAAGCAGTCTGGTCCCATCGGGCGTGCCAAAATGTTGACGGTCGATTTTGGTAATCAGTCAACCAAGGGTTCAAGAACCCAAACTACTTGTAAAGACCGTGAAAGCAGGAAGGAAACATAAAGAGCAAGAAGAAGAGAGATGAAGTGAACACACACATAATTTTTCTTGTGGTTCAGCTAAAGCCAATTTGACCCCTACGTCCACAATTGCTGTATTTGCTATTGGCAGTTGCTTCACAATTCAATTTGGTAAAATTACAATACTCTCAGTTCTCTTGGTAGTTCTGTAGAGTTTTTACATGTAATTTTCTTCTTGCCTACTACAATGGTCTCCTCTCCTATTTATAAGAGCAGGGAAGGTTACAAGTCGTAATTTGACATTGTAAAACTATGATTACAGCTGCATCAAGCAATAAATGGTAGGCATCGGGTAATATATGTGGGACAAATCATTATTAGTCTTTGGAGGCTGATTTGCTAGTTAAAGTATGTTTCAAACTGTCAAGCAGACATTAGCTCTGTCCAATTATCCCGAGGGGATCTCACTACGACCTTGAACTGGTAAGGGCTTCGAGCTAGCACTGGGCAACCTGCCAGCTGGCTTTTATGACCTGGCTTTAGATTTGGCCATTCCTCTTGTCTTGGTTTGGCTCATTAGGCCCTTGCCGAATCATTTCGGTTACCCCGAAATATGCCTATAACATAACCCAAGTTGATTCCCTACCCATGGATAGACTAACCCAAAGATAACTCTTGCAAAGTAAAACAAGTTGAGATTACACAAGACAAATCAACATTATCTACTTTTGCAGAAATATCCATTCATTTGAAATGACACAATGATTTCTCTGGCTCATCATTGTATACATATTCTTTTGTTATTGAATTCTATGAAATAATGTCTTTATAATCTATCTTTATAAATATATGCTTTGAAGAGCTTAGATCACCAAATTTTGCTTACATGTATATTAAAACATTACCTAAACTAGAATCTACAAGCATCCAAGTTTTTATAATCAAACAATGAATTGATCTTCCTTGTTTAAAATTATTCCCATATAATGAAACTAATACCATAAGCAATAGAGTGGTGGAATCAAATCTAATTCTAGCTTAAATCATCTTATCAAAGTAGTCTATTCTATTGTGTAACAATTATTTTCAACAGATGCAGCAATAATTTCATTCCATAAAATCACATCTTTGTCATGAATTTCATCAAACAAATCCTTTGAAAAGTTGAAATCTCCAAACTTGGAATAAATAGTAAGTAGACATATCAAAATTTGATATCTTTGGATTGTTGTTTTTTAGTGCAAAATTTGGATAACTTCAAATAAATCATGATTATTTACCATTTCCCTACATATATCAATATTAATTGTTACATCCAGAGCCTAGAATCTTATAAGCCAACAAAAGAAAAGACAAGGATGCATATAATATAATACTCTTACCCCTTATGTCATTGTTGCCATCGAATCCTTGCCATTTGATTTATCCACCCACCACATTAATAACCCAAATTATTGGCATGAGTTCTAGCAACTAGGATTTGTGAGGCTTGCTTTTCAAGAGGCAATAACGAAGCTTCTTGTTTATCAATAGTATAAGCAATTTTCTCACAACTTCCTTTGCCAAGTCTCTGTGTTCCTAGTTAAACAACAACATCCTATTATCCATGGCTCTTAATGTAACAATGTCTCAACTATGTAATGCTATGATATACTATAAACAATGGACACATAACATATAATGAATGCCACTAGAGTTGCTCATCACCTTTTTCCTCGAAACACTTGGATACATTAAAGTAGGTCAACATAGAATAGCATATTAACAAATAAAGTATGGCAGCACAAAAAAATAAAAAATAAAAAGCATGACCTCTTTTCTATTAAATTACAATTTCAAAATAAGAGCAATCTAATCAACCAATTATGCCAACAATAAATAGATTTTGCCAAAATGAAAAAAAAAACTAAAAAAATTATCCTTTTTTTTAACTGAATTACAATTATAATTTGAAGCCCTTTTAGTGAAAATCATCCTTCCTAAAAAATTGCCCAAGTCATGATCAATTAATCATTAGTAAGTCACTTTGAAGTGCATGCAAAAATTGTAGCTACTCATACTAAAAGAACCTATCCCCACACACACACGAAAATTTAACTAGATGAATGATCATTAGCAAATCATTTTGAGGTACATGAAAAATCACATAACGAATGATACTGAGAGAATCCCCCCACACACACATGTATATGAAAATTAAGCTAGTTGAATGATTTTGAGTAAATCACTTGAAATGACATGCAAAATTATATAGCTAATGCATGCTTAACTCCTATTTAAAAATAGTCTCATGCTCACTATTGGATTGAAATCCACTAATTATGCTCAAGTCTAGCAGTCCTTTTACTATTTCAATTATTTAACAAGTCTTAAAATCTTTCAGTTATGCAAAGATATTTAGCCAAGTTGCACCCTTTTTTCAGCACCTTCTTTAAAAGCCAAAGAGCTCAATTTGAAAAGAAATAAAATGTGATATTCAGATGGAAAATTAAAATTTTGATAAATTGAAATAGATATAGAATGAGATTAAAAGAAACAAAAGAAAAATTATTTCATCCCTACATTTAGTTCATAAAATCAAAATAAATGGAATTATAATTATTAAAAAGTTCCAGAGTTGTATAAATAGAGTTTCAATTAAACTTCAAGAAAGGTTAATGAAAAACGGTGACTACTTTACTCAAACATCAATATTTTGAGTATAGATTAGTAAACAAAGGTAAGAATTCAACCCGCAACATTTAAAATGGTGTTATGCTACATGTGAGAGCTTTAGTTCTTAACTTATGTGAAGGAAACTCCCTTCCAAAAACCATGGACTAAGGAAGTAAATTGAGATATTGCTTCAAAAAACTCAACCTAATAAGGGGATTGAATAAATCTCTAGGTCCACAAAACTAACCATCAAACATTAGAAGTGATTTCATCTAAATTAAACGATTAGCATGATTTAGAGAATTTAACCCCACTTATAGTTATATCATTTTTGTGGTACTAGTAATAGCTATATTTTGAAATTCACTTAATGAAGCTCCTTCGCACAACATGTTCGGAATTACTAAAGAACTCATGCATATATATCAGAGATCTACACCACTTATCACACCTCATAAGACTTAAAATGTTCTATTTCCTTATTTTTGCTGCAACAAATAAATATACTAGTGTCTTTTATTTGCAACTCATGAATCCTACTATCTTCTATTCTTATTTTTTAGAACATTTGAACAAACATAAGACCATTGGCATTTACTGGTAGTATCATTAATATGATACAATGGACAAAAAGTGATATCTCTTAGAGTATCCTATAGCCCTTTGGTCCCTTAACAAGCAGAAACAAGCTAATGGACATGAAAATTATTAAAATTCAAGCTTTCATTTTTCTCTTAGCCCAAATATCAAACATGTGATGAGTAAACCAACAAAATACTAATAACAATGATGATATATCCTATAACATTCTAAAAATTATTAACCTAACAAACACAAATCCAATTAAATTACAACTCATATTATGACTTTTAACCAAAAAAAAAAGAAAAGAAAAATCAACAACATTAAAACCCAAAAGAAGAAAAGATTAGAATAATGAAATAGGTCATAAATATACTTATCAAAATTTTGAATACCGGTTGAATAGTAATGATCGATGTGGTTAAGGTGGACAAACCATGACCATTAATGACATCTATAGAGATTGAGAAAAGATGTTGCTTCCTCCTCTCTCATTTCTTATGCTTCTCTTAATGAAGGCTTCTAATTTTTCGCCTTTGGAAAATCCTAACATGAATATCTTTCCTAGTCAAATATTATTAATTTCAATAAATATATAAATTATAATAATGTAATATTATTAAATAAAAAATCTTAAATTTTTATAATATTACTTTTAAAAATGTATAATATGAATAAATTAATACTTATAAATTATAACAATATAATATTATATTTAAAAAGTATATTTGATGATATTAATTTTTTTATCTAAATTGAAAACAAAAATTATATTCTTTTTATACAAATTACAAATTTATAAGTAATGGTAATTTTAAAAATTTTAAATAATAAAAATAAAATGAATTTGAAATTATTATTTGTGATGATTGATTTTGATAATTGGTCAACTAAGGATTCTAAGAACTAAACTATTGTTGAGAGTGCAAGGAATATAGGAGAATAGCGAGAGATTCAGAGGAAAAGCGGAGAGAACATGGAGAGTTTTAATCATGGTTCAGTTAAAGTCAAGATGACCCCTACGTCCACAGTAATTGTATATTAGTTTTGAGCGATTGTTTCACTATATAGTCATGCAGAGCAATAGTACATATGTCTATGGCTATTTGTATGAGTTTCTTCTTGTATCTTTTTATATCTCATGTAGTGGCTCTCCCTCCCTATTTATAGAAGCCAGAAGGGTTACATGTCATAATTTTTTATTGTAAAACTATGATTACAATTGTATCAGGCAATAAATGCTTGACGTCGGACAATAAATATAGGACAAATCATTGTCAAATTTTGGAGGCTGATTTATAAGTCAAAAGTGTACTTAAACTATCGATCAGACATTAGCTATTCCCAATTATGCCAAGAGAAGCTTGTTATAGCCTTGGCTAGTTGGAAGTTGCAAGCTCGTGCTACATAACCTGCTATCTGGCTTCAGCGACCTTTTTGCAAGTTAGGCCACGCTTTTTGCCCTTGATCTAGCTCTTTAGGCCTTCATTGATTCATTCCACCTAGTCTAAAAAATGCCCATAACATCAGCCCCCTAACTCCCGATTTGCTCTGTGAGTTAGGAGTTATATATACATTTTTTTTAGGTAAGGTCCCTTTATTCATGGCTTGTGATATTGCCAAATTGTCTGTCCACAATGCTGTATAGTCAAAGTCTTCGTTTGTCACCTGCTGAATGGTCATGTCAAGCTTTAGTCTTTCACTCCATTTATACTAAGCCCTATCTTCCACTGTATATGTTTTATAGTTGTTGGCGTGATAACTTAGTTTTTCTTTCAGACCGTTTGATTAAGAGCATCTGGACATTTTCTAGATTCTTCGAAAAGGTTAGATCATTCTATATAAGGCATGAAAAATTTCCCTTCTTTCACAGAACAACCTGATGAGTGTCTTAGATAAGCCCCCTATGACGATGCAAACCCTTAATTCTAAAAGGCGCGTTCAGTTTGTTGCGATAGTTCCTCTCCGAGGATCTTAGGAAGTTTTGTTATAGGAAGCTCCTACAGGCAATCCCTCCTTGAGGATCCTGGGAAGTTTTGTTACCTTCCTCTATCACCTCTTCATGATTAAGGCAACTCTTCACTTATGCTTTCTGGTCTCCTTGCATTACAAGACATTCTGGTCGGTTTCCCCAAATGTCTGAGAGTTAAAGAGTAGAGGGATGAGCTCTCAACTTCAGAGCAAGATAATAAAGAGGAGCTTAAACTGTGTGACCTACTCATGGGCCATGACTTTTGAAAGGCCAATTCCTCCTACTTATTGTAGCTGTGGGTTCACCCCAGTCTTTGTGCTCAGAATTTTCTTGTATAAACCCACCTTGTTGAAAGAGGTTTTATAATGAAAATTGTTCTTTTTCTTATCATTTTGAGTGTGAAACTAGTTGTCATGTGCTGTTGAAGATAACATTGGATCTTCTTTTATAGATTGGTTTCTACCTACCGTATATACCTATCATATTTAACCAAACACAGAGCTTTATATTTAATGGATGAAATTAATCTACCTTGTCTGGTCACAGACTTAAGCACTGAAATGATTTGAACAATAATAAGTTTCCAGCTCGCAAGAAAACTATGAATAGTCAACAACATGACCTGACAATGCATATTGTGCCTTAGTCAAAACAGGCTTGTGAGTGACATCATGAGCTTAAGCTGAAGCGTGGTCGTGTGCACAGCAAGTGGTTGAGTGCACACGCACTGGCATGAGATGGCAGAAGGCAATTAGGTGTGCCTAAATTGGAGTGGGCTTGTTGAGGGTGACTGGTTATGCCTGAGCTAGAGGTGGGATAAGCTCGTGAGGCTCAGCGCATTATGCCAGATGTACCTGAGTTAGAGATAAGATGAGCTTATAAGGCTTAGCACATTACGCCAGGTGTGCCCGAGCTAGAGATGAGATGAGCTCGTGAGGCTTAGCACATTGTGCTAGGTGTGCCTGAGTTAGAGATAAGATGAGCTCCTGAGGCTTAGCGCATTGCGCCAAGTGTGCCTGAGCTAGAGATGAGATGAGCTCATGAGGCTTAGCACATTGGGCCAAGTGTGCTCGATCTAGAGATGAGATGAGCTCGTAAGGCTTAACGTATTGTGCTAGGTATGCCCGAGCTGGAGATGAGATGAGTTGTGAGGCTTAGTGCATTGTACCAGGTGTGCCCAAGCTGGAGATTGGGCTTAACGCTCTGCACTAGGTGTGCCTAAGATAAGATAAGCTCATGAGGCTTAGTGCATTGCGCCAGATATGCCTAAGCTGGCAGTAGGTAATTAGGTGAGCCACTAAAGTAAGGAACAAGTCATGCATAAGTTGTAAGAATCAGGTCACAAGAAAGCTAGGGTTGTAGTTCGTCCATTGTGATTTGTGCTCTAGCGAGTAGCTTAACACGTTCATTTCACATATGACCCTTCGATTTCTATGGACAACACAATGATTACTACCCTTGGTAGACACATCTTGATTTAAATGCTAACATGTGTTAGTCCATTGGATCGTGGGTTATTTGGAGAGTTTTCAAATCTAACGATTGGTCTGTTTACAATAAAAACCAGGGGAGGTTCTTTCCCTTTCTCCATTTGCCATTTGAAATCCATCAAACCCAGACCCTTCCTCTCTGTCCCTCTGCAGACTCAGTGATCATTTGTTACTATCTACCATCTTCGACCTTTTTCCAGTTTTTTGAATTTGTCAAGCCAAGTTCAAGTTATTGGACATTGCTTTCATTCACACTTCAGATTTCTTCTTTGTCCGACAAGGTGAGTTTCTACCCTTGGCCTTATGCTTTTAGGTTTCAATTTTGAAGCCCTCATGGGTGTGTCTATTATTGACAAAAAACTAGAGTGTGGGTTGTATTTTATTTGCTTGCTGGTAGATAGTAGGGTTTTTGTTGGTTGTGAAGTTTTCAACTAGTCTTCTAGGTTTCACTGGCTTAGCAGCTGAAACCCTATTCGTATTTTCGGGTCTAGGTGACTTTGGTGGTAGCTACTTTTCTTTCAGATGAATTGTTTTTAGGTTAGTGACCGGTCTATGTCCAGTAGCCTGATCATTTTCTTTTTCTTTTTTCTTTGTGTAGATGTCTCAGCCCCGTAGACGCTGTCACCTAATAGTTAGTGAGGACACTGAGTCCGAATGGAGTGAGAGAACATTTCGTGTTGCTAGGGGTGCAACCTCCCAGAGTGGCGAGGTCGCTAGTGAGTTTGTAGCTCGCTCTGGGCCAAAGGGGTCTGAAGCTGATTCCCCTTTCAAGCGTCATTCTTCTAGCGTCAAACTTAAAGAGTTAGGAGAGATTGTTGAGGCATACTTCTCCCTAAAAAGCTGCCACGTTATGGTGCCATCTTGTAGTGATCGCGCTGCTTATCCTCTCAAAAAGTTTATGGCCATAAGTGTTCATCATCTTAACATGGGTCTTAAGTTTCCAGTCCCCCCATATATAATTGATTTTCTGAATGAGTTGAAACTCACTCCTGCTCAATTAACCCCCAGCATATACTCCACTTTAACTTCTCTAGCATTGGTTTACCTCAAAAATGGCCTCCCCCCTCCCAGTACTAAAATTCTCTGCTATCTTTATAGTATTAAGACCATTGGACAGCGGGAAGAGGTCTATTACATTTCACCTCATCCTTCTAAGTACAAAAAGGTGTTACCTCATGGGGGTGCCAGAGGAAAATCCAACATGGGTCCTTATAAGACCCATTGATTTTATGTCTCTTGCCCGTCCTTACTTCATCTTCAAAATTTCTCCTTTGCTTTGAATCCGGGTCAACGAGCTAAGGGGATATAGGCTGTTATTATCTTTCATTTTATTTTGAGTCTAACCTTTGTTGTGTTTTGTGTAGATGGAGCAAGAAAAGAGAGGCCAGAGTTAAGTGTAGAGAAGATTGAGGTGCTGGACAAGTCTGCTATCTACGATGACTTGTAAAATGACTCAAGGTTTAACGAGGAGCTCTTGCGAGCTCACAAGCTTTCCCTCGCTCTTACCATTGAGCTTCTTGATTGTTCGCAGGATGTTGGAGCTTACAGTGTAAGGGAAGTTTCCCTGACTGACTTCAACGAGCAAGGTGACATGGGGAGAGTCAACGTGATCAAACCTCATTTTTCATTGAGGTCGAGGCATACTGCCACTTCTGTTGCCACTTTTGTTGATTACCCTTCTTCCTCTATGGCTATTCCAGCTCCAACTTAGGCTGGCCAACCTTCTTCCTTTGTGACTGTTCCAGCTTGGGCTTAAGCAAGTGAACTTTTCACCCTAATGATTACAGAGGAGACTTTGCTTGCACCGGTCCCTGTTTCGCAAGTGGTGCTATCTGAGGTTGCAAGAAAGACATCGAGTTCCCCAGATCATAGAGAGAAAGTTTCAACCAGTCCTCATTCTAAAAGATAGAAAACTAATAAGGGAAAAGAGGTTGCCACCGATTCAAAGGATGGATCTAATGATGCCCTAGAGGATTTGCCTGAAGGTCTAGGTGATGGGTTTGCTTAGCCAAGACAAGGGAGAGAAGACCAAAAATTTCAAAAAAAATATCTCCTCTTGGCTGAACAAACCTCCCAAGGATCTATTGGTGTGAGGTCTCAAAATAACCTAGATCAAATCTAGAGTAAAAGGAAGAGCTTACTAATCTTTAGTCCAGCTCAAGCATAGTAGAATATGAGGGATTTTTTGTCACCATAGCAGTCCTCCACGCTAAGAAAATCCTCAAGATGGCCTCAGAAGCTCCTCTCCAAGTGCTAGCTTGTTTAGAGCTCGGAAGGAAAGAGATTTGGAGCCAAAACCCAGAACCTTTCTGGTTTGTCTTCTTCCCTTTCCCCTTTCGGTCTCTCACTGAAGTTGGCCTCTTATTTTTTTCCCAAAATTCTTCTTCTCTTTTATGAAAAGTCGACCACAAATATGGTAAAGGGGAATGCATAAACGGCGTCATTTTGGCTCCCTTGCTTGAGCCAAAATGGTGTCGTTTTGGGGCTTATGAAAAACCATTTTTACAAATTGCAAAATTGCCCCTCAAGTTTCCAAAAACTTTCTTTCGGCCCCAAAGTAATTTCACCAAATTGCAAGTTAGTCCTTGGACATCAAATATGTCCAAAACTTAATCATATCATCGACCATATCATTTTCTGTTATACGTGTGACCCAGTAGGGCCCCGATCTATTGGCAAAAGTCTAAAATGCCCTTTAAACCATTTGAAGGCATATTAATTTCTTCCAAATTAATCAATTGGACTTTAAGCTATAAGTGGATTCTAGCAAGCCATTATAACTACCCAATTCTTGGTAGGAGTCTTCAAGGTGACAAGTCTATCTGTGAATGATCTCAATGTGTATACAACACATTATGTGTTACACATTATGCATGATACAATCTTTTCATTACCCATATTCAGATTGGTCAAAGACATGGATGAAAGTCAACCTCTATAACCAATCAAAGTTTCTCAACCTCATGAATTATTTGACTTAAATGAATTCGAGCACTCAAAT
>JANHAO010003126.1:0-26946 GCA_026873985.1 Saraca asoca | reverse complement strand
AAATTAGGACTAGGATTTTCAGTTGGACTGGGCCTAGACCTAATATCACTAAAACCCTAGAGTTATAAGATAACTAAAGGGATTGTGTGGCTGTCACTATTCACAATCAAAAAGAAAAAGGGGAGGCCTCAAAAACACCAAGGGAGGCGCAATTGTGAGTGGCCAATTTTAGTGAGAAAAGAAAAAGGTTTTCTTTGAGGAAGAATTGAGAGTTCTTGAGATAGAGAGAGTCGTCTTCTAGCAGAGACGCAGTGCGAGAGGAGGTTCCATCCGGGTTACTTAGAGTTTCGTCTTACTCGTGTGTGGATACCGTAGAGACACAGTTTGAAACTATCTGTGTTTGTGATTCTACATCAACCTATAGTCCTAGTTCGTGATTGTGGATCTAGTCGCAGCAGCAAGGAGTAGTTTCTAACGTGAGTGAGACTTGCGTCAAATCGTGATCTATGTTGCTGCATTCAATATATACGCAACGCAATAAGGTCAATCCTGAACCAACTGGTTTATATTATGCACATGGATCCGTGGCTGGGTTTCAAAAAATTTTAAATTTTCGCTGTGCTTGCTACATGAAACCCAACATTGGCATATTCTACTCAGTCTCTGGCTATTCTCTATTCCTCTCCCCATATTCTGAGATTTTCCCTGCTGAAGCTGCAGGTGTACTTCGAGCTCTATGCTCAAAGAGATTTCAGTAAGTCTCCGTCCATTTCTCCCATCTTTTTGAGTTCTTAGGGATCTTTTCCACGGGTTTTGCTATTATTTTATTTTCCTAGGATTTCATCTTGCTTGGTTAAATAGGGTCGGCTTGTCAGTTGTTCCTGGGGTTACCTGGTATTTCTTGTTGTAGCTTAGGACTATTCTCCCTTTCTTTCTTTTCCCTTCTCCTAGTGCGGTCTTGGGTAGTTATTGTGGTGGCTCGGGTTACGTATGGCCTCTGATCCGTGGGGGCCTTAGGCTTTTTAATTTTTGTGTGGCTTGCTCGCAGTGGCCTAATCAGCTTTCTTCCTTTTTAGATGGAAGCAGGTCATGTGCAAGACCATCGCACAATAGGAGATGATGATGAAGACAAGCGAGCGATTTTAGAGGCATTGAGGTTGTGATCTGTCGAAGAAGTGGCTCCCAGCGGGGGGAGCGAGGTTCCATCATTCATGGCCTATCAAGGACCTTCAGAGGGTTTGGGTGTCGCAGGAAGAGAATCTCGTGATTATCACATTTTCAATTTCCATACGTCTACAATGCAATGATGGGACGTTCAACTCACAGTTCATTCCCATCGGGTGCCAAGAGGATGTAGCGCCATGGTTCTTACGGCGGACGATCATGCTACACATCCCCCTAAGGGTTTTATTGCCATGAGTTTACCACATTTTATAGCCAATTTTAGGTTCCCTGTTCCTCCTTTCATTATTGAATTTTTGAACAAAGTGAAATTGTTCCCATTCCAACTCACTCCTAACTCGTACACGTAGCTGATTTCGCTCATTTTAATTTATTTGGGAAATCACCTGTCGCCACCGTCCCCTGAGACCCTATGCTATCTCTGTGACCTTAGATGTGCAAATGTGTCGGATAGTTTGTACTATCTTACAGCCAGGAGAACGTCATATAAAGATATTCTTTCGAAGGGGATGGCGATAGGCAAGTCTAACGTAGGACCTTATAAATATCACTGGTTTTATGTATCCTGCTCTTCGTTACGATACCTCAAGAATTTTGGTTTTGTTCTTTCTCCAGGTGAGTTACTTGATAGTTGTCGCATAGAGCGATGTATTATCCTGCCTGTCTATCTCTTGTTTTCCATTATTGACGTCTCTTTTCTTTTCTTTTTGGCAGTTGGGATTGGTAAGACTCCTTCCTTGGGGGCAAGAGACCTCGGGGTTTTGGATAGCCTCAAGTTGGCGAGCATGTTCGAGAACGACTTCCAATTCAACGAATCTTGACTTTGTCTATGCGGTCTTGCACCTCCTTTAAACATCAAACTCACAGAGGAGATTGGGATTCGACAAGTGTCTGAGGTCTGACCCACCAATTTTTACGACTACGATAATATCATGGACCTCATTTTGAAAATCACCCCATCTCATCGTGAGAAGCGACGCCTTCCAATTTCTGCAATGGATTCTCCCTCTCCTCCTACAGACAAAGTTTCTATCCCTGATGGCACGGATTCAAAAATCACTGTGTTGTCACCATCACCTATGGTCGCTCCCCATGGGATGTTATCGCCACCTCATTTTGAGGTGCCGGGCACGGTTGAAACCCTCATTCCAACTGATCCCCCTCCCAAGAGGAGAAAAGCTGACAAAAGAGAAGGGAGAGCACCTTCTCATAGTAGTGAGGGTGTCTTTGTTCCTCTTCTTGCGGAGGCCAATTCTCGGACTGTGGAGTATGCTCTGACCTTAGTTCAAAACATGTGCACAATTCTAGGACTGAAGCAAAAGGTTGGGGCATTGGAAGCTGAGGATTGCACCATAGGGAGGAAGGCTATTTTAATATCGGCAGTTATTTCATAGTTAGTGACTTATGTCCCTCCTTTCTCTATTTTTTTTTACAGGATGTTTTGACGTTGTTGAAGATTGAGGAATTGGCACAAGAACAAGAAAATAAAGAGTCTTCCCTCGCAAATGACCTTATGGCCTCTCTTGCCAAGAATCAGGGGTTGCATGAGAAGGTCAAAGAGATGGAAGCTCAGCTTATGGATGAGGTGCGGCGTCGTGAGATCATTGAGGAGACATCTGGGCATGTTTTAATAGATTTGAAGAAGGTAAAGATAGAGTTAGAGGACGCAAACAAACGCCTTAAAATAGCTAATGAAACTACCGAGGATGTGGTGCAGCGAGTGAACGTTGCACGTCGTGGGGTCGAAACTACCAAAAAGGAGCTGGATGAGGTGAGCAAAGAGCTTCATCTCACAAAAGCTGAGATGTCTTCACGAGTGACCAATGCTGCTAGAGAGTCAAGGTAGCAAACTTGCAGGGACTTTCTTTTTACCTTGTGGGAGAAGCATCCGGAGATGGACTTTTTGTTCTTCGGACCACAGACTGTGGAGGCCATTGAGTCTTTCAAGTGGGATGCCCTTGAGATAGATTCTTCAGATGAGGAACGAGGTGCGGGGGCGGAAGTTCCCTCTGAAGAGATTGCTCCTTCACCATCCGAAGTTCCTGACAAGTTTACCTCTGATGCCTCCAAGAATCCTGCACCTTTTCCTTGCAATACATTAGGCTTTATTACTCTTTTTCAAAATTACATTGAGTGGGAAGTACATAATATTTTATACAGCTAAAATTTTATTTTTACTGGCAATATCGGCATAGATGCTTGGCACTCCAAGCACGGGGGAGTTCTTCTCTATTTTCATCAACTAAGTGATAGGCGCCATTGCTTACAACTCTTTTTATTAGGTTTGGGCCCTCCCAGTTTGATCCTAGGGTTCCCTCACTAGGTTTGCACACACTTGGCAGGATGAGGCATAGAACAAGATCTCCTGGGTTAAATCTTCGGGATCGCACTCTTCGATTATAATATCTCACGATGCGCTGTTGTTGTGCGACAATCCTGAGGCTAGCTCTATCTCTCTCTATGTCCACGAGGTCCAAGCTTGCAACGAGTAGTTGATTATTTTCCCCTGGTTCGAAGGTAAGTCTTCATTGTGTTGTGATTTTGATTTCTGCGGGGATCATCGCCTCACAACCGTAGGCCATCGAAAAGGGGGTTTCCCCTATTGAACTGTAGAGGGCCATTCAGTATGCTCATAACACCATTTGCAACTCATCAGCCCATATTCCCTTTCTTGCCTCTAGTCTGGTTTTCAAAATTTTCTTAATGATTTTATTGACAGCCTCTACTTGCCCGTTACTTTGTGGGTGATCCACGAATGTGAAACTCTTAACAATTCCAAAATTGTTGCAAAACTCAATAAATTGTTCACTTGTGAACTGGGTCCCGTAGTCGGTGACGATCTATTGGGGGACCCCATACCTACAAATAATGTTACTCCAGACAAAGCTTAGGACCTTGGAAGATGAAATTTTGGCTAGCACTTTTGCCTCAGCCCACTTTGTAAAATATTCCACGGCCACGATGGCATATTTACAGTTCCCTCACGCTTTTGGGAGTGGCCCAATCAAGTCGATCCCCCAAATAGCGAACGGCCACAGGCTTACCATTTGCTTCAAACAAGTTGGGGGAACCTGGGGCACTTTCATGAATCTCTGGCATTTGTCGCATTTCTTGACAAGACTCATCGCATCCTGTTTCATGGTTGGCCAATAGAACCCCAGTCATAGGGCTTTTTCGGCCAATGATAGCCCCCCAGCGTGGTTCCCACAATGTCCGGCATGGATGTCTTTTAGAACAGTGCTGTCATCTTCTCTGTTAATGCACCTTAGGAGGGGAGTTGAAAATCCTTTCTTGTAAAGGATGTTATCGCAAATACAACACCTCGTCACACATGCCCGTAGGTGTCATGCTTCGACTTTATCTCCTGGGAAGATCTCATTTTTTAGGAATTTAATGATAGGGCTCATCCAAGAGTCAGATCTACTTGCGATCACTTTGACTTCTTCTTGTTGTTCGATGCTAGGGGATAAAAGGTGTTCTACCGGGATTAATTCCACGGGATCTGGCTTGTTCGTTGTGGATAACCAAGCCAAAGAGTCAGCATGAGTGTTTCAAGCTCTTGGGATCTGGGTGATTTTGGTCTGCTGGAAGGATTCTAGTCATTCCCGAACCTTTCGAAGGTACTGCGCCATCCTGGGTTCATGGGTTTGGTACTCGCCCTTTGTTTGACAAATGACGAGTTATGAGTCACTATATATACCTAGTTTTTCCACTTGCACCACCTTAGCCAAACGTAGTCCTACCAGCAGGGCCTCGTATTCAGCCTCATTATTTGTGGCCTAGAATTCAAACCTTAAGATGCTGAAGATTCTATGTCCTTTCAGACTAATGAGAAGTATCCCAGCACCAGACCTTTTGTTGTTGGATGACCCATCGACGAACAATTCCCAGCATGGGGCCTCGTAGAACTCTGCTTTTTCCCCTATGGTACTATGAATTTGGCGATGAAATATGCCAGCACCTGCCCTTTGAAGGCCGTTCTGGGCTTATATTCAATGTCGAATTGGGCAAGCTCTATTGGCCATTTGAGCAGTCGCCTAGAGGCATCAATTTTCTACAAAATTTACCTGAAGGGATATTGCGTAAGAACTTTGATGCTGTAAGCCTGAAAATGTAATCCCAATTTCTTCGAGGCTATGACCAGGTAATATGTAAGTTTCTCCATAGGGGAGTATCTTGTCTCTGCATCCACCAGTCTCTTGCTTATGTAGTATATGGGGAGCTGAATGCCCTTTCTTCTCATGTCAATGCCGCACTTAAGGTGTATTGTGATATGCCAAGAAAGATAGTCAGCCTTCCTCCTTCTTTTGGTTTGGAAAGGAGAGGCGCCTGGCCGAGATAATCTTAAAGTTTTCTAAATGTGTGCTCACATTCTGTGGTCCATTCGAATGTTTTAGCCTTCTTAAAGATGTCGAAGAAAGGGATGCATTTATTAGAGGCTTTCGAGATGAATCGGCTCAAGGCAGCGGCATGGCCGTTCAGGCTTTGGACATCTATGGGGCCAGTGAGAGGGCGCATGTCGAGAAAAGCTTTGATTTTTTTTAGGTTGGCCTCGATCCCTCGATTATTGACCATGAAGCCGAGGAATTTTTCTGAGGCTACACCAAAGGCGTATTTGAGGTGATTTAGCTTCATCCAATATCTTCTCAGGATCTGAAACATTTCATCTAGGTCATGGATGTCATTGATGAGCCGTTTGGACTTTACAAGCATGTTATCTATGCAAACCTCCATTGTCTTACCGATCTGTCCCTGGAACATCTTGTTTACTAGTCGCTGGTATGTCGCCCCCACATTTTTGAGTCTTAAGGGCATCACTTTATCGCAAAACAATCCTCGATCGGTGACAAATGAGGTGTGTTCTTTGTCTCGTGCGTCCATTGGGATCTGATTGAATCCTGAGTAAGCATCCATGAAGCTTAGGAGTTCATGCCCGCAGTTGCATCGACAAGCTGGTCCATCCTTGGTAAGGGGAAGCTATCTTTTATGCAAGCTCGATTTAGATCCATAAAATCGATACAAGTTCTCCACTTCCTATTCTTTTTCTTAACGAGGACTGGATTAGCTATCTAGGTGGGGTATCGTGCCTCCCTGATGAATTTATTGGCCAAAAGTCTGTCCATCTCTTCTTTGAGTACCGCGTAGCGCTCAGCGGTCATTGGCCTCCCTTTTTGATAGACAAGCTTGGCCAGAGGGTCGATGTTTAGCAAGTGGAATATTATCTTTGGGTCGGTGCCTTCCATATCCTCATGATTCCAAGTGACAAGATCCACGTTTGCCCTGAGAAAGTCTGCCAGTTGTGTCTTCACATCAGGGGGCAGTTGTCTTCCTACTTTCAGGCATCCCTCCTCAACTTTCTTACTTATCCATATTTCTTCTAGATCTTTACTTGGACCTGTAATTTGTCCCTTTTCCATTTCTCGGGGATCAATTATGTAGGGTTGAACGGGTCTGTTGACTTCTATCCTGGTATGCCGATTATGTAGGGTTTTTGAGCGATGGCGCTTGTCTTCAGTGGTAACTGCTTCTCTCTGTCTAGGTGCAACTTTGGTGTGCACTTGAGACAATGTCTGGAACGTGTTAGCTAGTTCCTTTACGGTGTTCTCCAGCGGCTCCTAGCGCTTATCGAGAGCCTCTTGGCACTGTTGCCAAGTTTGCATGTCATCGATTTCGGGGCCTACCATAGGAATGTTCATGTCTTGCTACTGCCTTTGGCCTTCTAGTTGACCGATGGGAGTCTCAGTGTGCTCGATGGTTTTCTTCCTTGCCATCGTGTCTGTCAGAGCTTCTTTGGGGGTTTCGAATGAGGAAATGTAGTGGGGTATATGCAGTGGGGCCCTCATTCTAGTGCCAAAATGTTGACACCAAAATCTAATCAACTGGTGTCCTTAGTATAACACCCTTAACTGCATATTTGAGAAAGAATGAAAATGAGAAGCTAGAGTGTTAGGAGAAAATTAGAAAGAGAGTAATAACACCGAGGGCTTATCGTGGTTTAACCAAAGCCAGTTATTAGCCCCTACGTCCACGTTACTCTTTTGTTCTTAGCTTTCCCAAAGGTCTTGCTAGATCAAGTTACAATCGCTAGATCACTCTTTCACGATTCACAGTGTATTTCCCTAACAATGATAGATACCAGAGGTTTCCTTTCACTAGTGGGGTTTGCTGTATATTTTTTATCTCTTCCTTTCCTATGGTTCCTTCCCTTCCATTTATAGTAAGGGAGAGGGTTACAAGAGTAATCTTCTTTATCAGCAAAATGATCACCTTCGTCGTTCTTTGCATTAAATGCTTATCGTCGGATAATTAGTGCTGGGCAAATCATTATCAGATTTCTGGGGAGATGATGTGTATTACTTGAGGCCTAAGCTGTAAACTCTTCTGGCACTCTTCAGGCTGTTGACGAGACTTTATATGATCATCGGCTAGTCGATGGGTGAAAGGGGAGATCGTGGGTCGAGGTCCCAGGGTCGTTCCCTTCACTCTCATTTGGTCACCTATTGGCCGTTGGTCTGTACGATCATAACCCTTTATATCTTAGGTCCCTCGGTATAGCGAGTCCTGAGCCCTTGTAGCCTTCCTCCGATGATCAAGGTCTCTTTTTGGTGGAGTCGAATTCTACTCTGGATCCCTTCTTTGTTTGACTATGCTCCCTTGGATGTCCCCCTTCTCGAACCTCTTATCCAAATAACGCTCATAACACAAGGGATTACATCATTGTCATGAGGAAGGGTGATTAAATGCCCCTTAAGAAATATAACTTCATTGATTATAAGGTTGGGATGTCTTTTGTGAAGCAGTGCCAGTTTGAGACGTTTTAGGCAAATTTGGGTATTTTACCTCATATTTTTTTTTCAACTATTATGAGTAAGTTGACCATTTTATCAACTATTTTTTTCTTTCTTAATAAGGTATGAGCACAGCCAATTAGGAAAGAGAAGCAAAAAATAAGTATAAGATAAGATAACCAAATTTAGACCAGTAAAAAATGAGTATAAGCATAGGTTGTCTCGTGGTAGGTATATGAAGCTAGAGCAAGCTTCGGTGAAAGAAAACCTTATAGAACAATAAGCTTCTAATCAGTCTAATTCACAAGTAATTTCCATATCTCAGCATGAATTATAGAAGAGAACCAGGTTCAAAACAAAAGGTCAATATATGATTGAATTGACAGGTATAGTTGTAAAGAAAATTATAAGTAATTTGGAATTATTAATTTCTTAAGTAATTATAAGTGTTAAGTGCTAGCAAATACTTTTCATAGTATACCATAGGATTTTCTCACGTAGCAATTGACCTAAGGAGATTTTGCTCCATCTAGAAGGAATGACATATTGATAGTTGCATTGGGAACCAAAGAGCATCCTAACCATTTTAGGGGTTAGTGGAGGAGTGGCTTTTAAGGTCTACTTTAGAAGATCTCCGTTGCATCATTGAAGATCATCACTTTCCATGGAAGGACCTTACTAAAGAGATTAATACTCAAGTGACACACAAAATGAGAGAGGGGACTCAAGTTAAGATGGAAGAACTCTTTGATCGATTAATGACAGCCTACGTTCAGAAGATGGGCATGCAACCGCACATTAACCTAAGGTCATAGATCATAAGGTAAAGATGCACCCTTTTTCCTCACCTAGTAGCATGGAAATCAGCTATTTGGCAAACCTCGTCCCATTTGTTGAGCTACTAGAGGTAAATGACTATCGCTAAAAGCTAAAACTTCATTTATTATGTAAGTAGTTTCTAATATTTTCTATGAAAAATAACATTATAACTTTTTCAATTCAATTTTTTTGTCTATATAAGAAGCAGCCAAATGTTTGCTAGCTCAGCTGTTTGATGACCATATAGTGGCATATGAAAGGGTTTTCCACAGCCACACACTCCATTGCCAACAATTGTTGAGTGATCAAGCAAAGGTCATTCATTGACACCCAAATTGGATTACATTGCAAAACTACTAATGCCAATGGATGAACTAGTTCCAGCAGGCCAAGTGATTGAGACTCACATCACATGGCTAAAAGGCCATGTCATTTTATCTACAAAGGTATCATTTTCTACCTAATAAGTAATTTTTTAAAAATACCCAATTTTACCATATTTGTAACATTTAAATTTCATAATGTTATGCTTGTCAATTAGGTATCTCACCAAAACAAAGAAGTGAGCAAAAGGGGGAGGAGGCCCGGGAGGTTGAGCATAAGTAGACAAAGGAATCAATTGTTAGTACAAGAATCACCTGCCATCGGACAATTAATGCTAGGCAAATCATTTTCGGATTTCTGGGGAGCTGATGCGTATTGCTCGAGGCTTGAGTTGTTAACTCTTATGGCGCTCTTGAGGCTACTGACTAGACTTTGTACGATTGTCGGCTAGTCAATGGGCTAAATGGGAGACCGTGGGTAGAGGTCCCAAGGTTGTTACCATCACCCTCATTTGGTCGCCTATTAGCCTTTGGTTGGTATGATCATAACCCTTTATATCTTAGGTCCCTCGATATAGCGTGTCTTGAGCCCTCATAGCCTTCCTCTAACGATCGAGGTCTCTTTCTAGAGGAGTCAAATTCTACTCTGGATCCTTTCTTCATTTGACTATGCTCCCTTGGATGTCGCCCTTCTCAAACCTCTTATTCAAATAATGCTTATAACATAAGGGATTATATCATTGTCAAGAGGAAGGGTAACTAAAACCCCCTTAGGAAATATAACTTCGTTAATTATAAGGTTGGGATGTTTTTTGTGAAGCAATGCTAGTTTGAGACGTTTTAGGCAAATTTGGGTATTTTACCTCATTTTTTATTTCAACTATTATGAGTAATTTGACCATTTTATCAAATATTTTTTTCTTTGTTAATAAGGTATAAGTGCAGCCAATTAGGGAAGAGAAGCAAAAAATAAGTATAAGATAAGATAACCAAATTTAGACCAGAAAAAAATAAGTATAAGCATAGGTTGTCTCGTGGTAGGTATATGAAGCTAGAGCAAGCTTCAGTGAAAGAAAACCTTATAGAACAATAAGCTTCTAATCAGTCTAATTCACAAGTAATTTCCATATCTCAGCATGAATTATACAAGAGAACCAGGTTCAAAACAAAAGGTCAATATATGATTGAATTGACCTGTATAGTTGTAAAGAAAGTTATAAGTAATTTAGAAGTATTAATTGCTTAAGTAATTATAAGTGTTAAGTGCTAGCAAATATTTTTGATATTATACCATACGATTTTCTCATGCAGCAATCGACCTAAGGAGATTTTGCTCCATCTAGAAGGAATGACATATTGATAGTTGCATTGCTAACTAAAGAGCATCCTAACCGTTTTAGGGGTTAGCGGAGGAGTGGCTTTTAAGGCCTATTTTAGAAGATCTCCATTGCATCATTGAAGATCACCACTTTCCATGTAAGGACCTTACTAAAGAGATTATCACTCAAGTGACACAAAAAATGAGAGAGGGGACTCAGGTCAAGATGGAAGAACTTTTTGACTGGTCAATGACAGCCTACATTCAAAAGATGGGCATGCAACCACACTTTGACCTAAGGTTATAGAAGATAAGGTAGAGATGCACCTTCCTTCCTCACCTAGTGGCATGAAAACCAGCTGTTTGGAAAACCTCGACCCATTTGTAGAGCTATTGGAGGTAAATGACTATCGCTAAAAGCTAAAACTTCATTTATTATGTAAGTTGTTTCTAATATTTTCTATGAAAAATAACATTATAACTTTGTCAATTTAATTTTTTTGTCTATATAAGAAGGAACCAAATGTCTACTAGCTCAGCTGCTTGATGACCATACAGTGGCATATGAAAGGGTTTTCCACAGCCACACACTCCATTGCCAGCAATTGTTGAGTGACCAAGCAAAGGTCATTCATTGACACCCAAAATGGATTACATTGCAAAACTACCAATGCCGATGGATAAACTAGTGGCAGTAGGCCAAGCAATTGAGACTCACATCACATCGCTAAAAAGCCATATCATTTTCTACCTAATAAGTAATTTTTTAAAAATACCCAATTTTACTATATTTGTAACATTTAAATTTCATAATGTTATGCTTGTCAATTAGGCATCTAACCAAAACAAAGAAGTGAGCAAAAGGGGGAGGAGGCCAGGGAGGTTCAGCATAAGTAGATAATGGAATCACTTGTTAGTATAGGATACCCTAGGGACAATTGGATTAACACTTTTTTTTGGCTTTCAGGCCAAATCTGACCCTTTAAATGGATGAAATAGGCTTAAGACTCTTTATAACATTTGTAGAGTACCCTCTTAGCTTTCCATAAGTATAAGAATCATATAAAATTGAAGTCCAGAACTCCATATACACCCAAAAACCTAAGAAAGTGCCAAATTATTGAATTAACCCAATTAAGCTCTAAAATTGACCATTTCCAAAAACCAATCACAAGTTTCTAATCAGGCACAAAAACATGAAAAAAATTAAGTAGAAAGGGATATAAAATGTGTATAAATTGTATTGGTCAAATATTCCCACACTTAGCTCTTGCACATCCTCAAGCATGACACCAAAAGGGCTTCTCATGGGTTGCAATGCAGCCAAGGAAAAAGGGGAGGAAAGGAATGATAATGATATAAAGGTGCAAAACTAAATAGACTAATAAAGCAATCTGGCATAGATTCAAACAAGCAAAAAAGCAATTAAAATCAGAATTTACATACGTAAATTTCACTTTTATCACTTATTTTTTTCTCTTTCATTTTCTTCACTTTTACACCTTTTTTTTTTTTTTGAGCTCTTTCCTTTTTTGAAAACTTTCTTTTTCTTTCAAATTCAACTTTCTTTTTGCCGTTTTGTTTCTTTTTAATTACATTAAGCTCTTTTTATCATTTTTTAACTTTCTTTTTTATGTGGTTCTTATTTTCTTTTTTCTTAACTATTATAATGAATCACATTTGCCTTTTCACCAAACAATTAGCACACCACCACACTTATTCAAGAACTCATTCCATAAATAAATTAAATGCTTTACTAATAAAGGTTAGCATTCAACTATTAATGCTTTAATAGTGAATTGCCAGGCTATAGTTCTCAATATTGAAGAAAAATGAACCTAACAGGGGAATATTGAACGTAGCTCAATTTTAATAGATCATAACTTCTTCATTTCAAGCTTGTTCTATGCAAACGACTAACTATTTGAAATCTATTTAAGTGTAATTTCAAATGAAACTCGTTTCATGCCCAAAGAGTAAGTAATTTTTGGGATACCATAAAAACAATGAGAAAAGGCTAGAAAGACTGAATTACGAAAAATTGAATTTTAGGCCCAACTTGAAAATGTTATAACTCTTTCATTTCTTTATCATTTTAAGAAAATAACCTATTCATAGAAAGTTATTTGACTATATTTTCATATGAAACAGGTTTCATGATTATGACCTAAGCATTTTGTGAGATGACATCAAAAGAGTGACCGAAAGTCAAAATTAAAAAGACTAAAACTCATATCTCATTTTTTTTTAAAATGTCACATCAACTATCTTGTAAAAATATAATTGTGGATTGTCTTTTAAAATATTTTCTTAAATCTAAGATTTTTTAACCATGATTGAGCTTTCTATAATTAAAAACTCTATTTTGTAGAAAAGTCAATGACAAAAAGGAAAAGATATCCCATTAAAGTTGTTAGGCTTTGTTAATGCTTTTAATCTTTTGAAACTTCAATTTTCTCTTCCTTGAATACTTAGAACATCTCTTCTTTTTTAATCATCTTCCTTTTTCCATCTTGATTTAAGCATGACAAGATTTTCCATTTCTTTTCTCCAAATGCTTATTCTTTTTCCTTTGGATAATGCCATATAATAGACATAAACTTTGCAAGCCATAGAGTGAGTCTAACACATTTTATCATGATGCATGACTCATGTATGCAAAAGAAAATAGGCTACCATAAGATCATGCATTATAATCATATCATATGTACTTATCAACCATATCAGAGCATACCTATTAAACTTATGTATGATATGGCACGTAGCACTTAAGGGCATACTATATTATTGTATCATTCATTTGTCACCATCAAAATACGTCATGTGAAACCTTCGGACTAACACAAATGAATGTTGCATTTCTAACCATTGCTTCAGGGGCATCCTTAGTCATGTTTGCCATGAAATCTACGAAAAAACTTTATTCTTAATCACATTTTGTAACTCAAACTCTACTCCATATTTAGTTTATTCCATGGCCTATGCCACCAATCATCTAGCTATATCGGGCTTGCAAATTAAGGGTCTACTTAATTGGCTAATTAGTTTGAACAATCACTTGTTGGGTTTGGAAATATTGCTTCAATTTCCTTGAAGCTATGATAATGCATAGGCCTTTTTTTTTTATCTTCTGGTATCACAACTTTACACCATGAAGGACTTTACTCACAAAATATATTAGTTTTTTAATACCACCTTGTTCTTTGATTAACACCAAACTGATTGCTTTGCTTATTGTGATGACATAAACATATAGTTTTTCACTCTATTTGGGCTTCAATGATATTGGTAGAGGTTCCAAATAATTTCAAGATGCAAGAATGCTTGTTCATAATGATCATCCCATCCAAACTCCTTTGTACTCTTCAAAATTTTATGAAAAAAGGAGACATTTGTTTGTCAATATTGACATAAACTGTGATAGGGCTCCAATCCTTCCCTTTAAACTCTATATTTCTTTGATGTTGGTAGAACTTCTCATATAAAAAATAGCCTAACATTTTGCGAGATTAGCCTCAATTCCCCTTTTTAGTAAGCAAAAAGCCCAAAAATTTGCTTACAATAACATTAAAAGCTTCAGGATTAATTATCATATTATTTTGTTCCATTACTTGAAAATTTTCTTCAAGATCTACAAGTTGCTCAAGATGATTGGTACATTTTATAAGCATGTGATCAACACATACTTCTAAACTCTTCCCAATATACTCTTTAAAGACATTGTTCATAATTCTTTTGATATATTGCCATTGCATAGGCATGCATTCAAAGCAATGCATGCCTTCATCAATGACAAATGTTGTTTTTTCTTGAAGTTTTGGCCACATTAAAATCTACTTATATCCCTAGAAACCTCAAAAAAACTAAGAATAATAAAATGTGATGCTCCATCAACCAATTTCTCTATATTTAGAATAGCTAGGAACCGTTTGGGCATGCTATTTGAATCAGTAAAGTCTACCTACATCCTCTAGTTTCCATTTTCCTTCTTAAACATAACCACATTTGATAACTAGGTGGTATGGGAAATGTTAGGTTCAAACTTAGATTTTAAAAAGCTTGTCTAGTTTAACCTTGTTAGTCTTCGATCATTTAGGTTCAAACTTCTTCCTCTTTTGTTGTATTGATTTATTTGCTGGATCAATAGCTAGTTTATAGTAAGCAACCTTAGGGTCGATGCTCGACATATCTACAATAGTCCCGGAGAAAACTTTAGCATTATCGTTAAGTAGTTTAATGAGCTTTGTAATTTGAACTCAAGTAGCAAATGTATGCTTGCTATAATAGTTCAATCACCGTTTGGACCAAATATCCTTATATCTTCCAACTTAGACATAGGCTTTGGGTTCCTCTCCCTTCCATCTATTTTTAGGTTAATTGACTTGAGAGCAACCACCTAACCATTATTGTTCATTGCCTTGAGGTTGTCATCAGTCTTTGTAGTTTTTTCTTTTTGGACTATTGGTTGATTCTCTCACACATCTGATCAGAGATGAAGTGCTTTGTATCCATGGACATTTGCCCTTCATCAAGGCAACTCATGTTACATTGCCAAACTAATATTTAATTAGCCAAAGCATGTCGTACACCATTATTGGTTGGGATCTTCATCAATAAATGGGGCATGGAGACAATGGCCAGTGATCATCCAAGAATGGCATTGTAATCTATATTTGGTGCATCAATAACTAGAAATTCCATGTCAATTTTAGAAACTCAGTAAAACACGCCTAATGAGACTCATAACTTTGCTAAGCCTAAAACTTGTATTTGCCCTTCTGAAAAATCATCAAATTGTCATGATATCAACCAAAGAGTTTGGCAAGAGGTGAAGTGCTTATGTTGTCTGAGCATATAAAACATGAACTGAATTATCTTGGTTGATTAGAATTCTCTTCATAGCATAATTATGTATAGTGGCTACAATTAACATTAGATTGTCATGATTTCATTCAAAATCCAAATGATAATGTGTCTCAAAAAGAAATAATATGGTCTAGCACATGTTTTTGTCACTTCGGTAAAGTTTCTTCCAATCATTTTTCGAAAGAAAATAACTAATCATTTTGAGTTTGGTTATTTGTCTAGGTGTATGATCGATTGAGCATGTAAGTATCATGTTGTTTGCATAATGGTAAAGAGATGCTTTACATCTAATGGCTAGTAGTAATGGTCATAGAGTGTTGGAATGGCTAGTGATTGTGATCATGATTCATCCAAGTAGCTGCGATTTGCTATTGAAGCAATGATCTTATCGATAGAAATAAAAATCAATCATAGAAGGAAAAAAGCTATGTAGAATGACCATATGTAGATCATAAAAATATGCCAAGAGCATGACTTAGGTAAGTAGCCAATAAAAGCAAGATCTTATAAAAATAGAATTTTGATGTAAACACATATGTCCTAGTACAAGCTACAAACAATCCTTATCAAATCATCAACAAACATAAAATTCAAAGATGCACTAAAATGCATCGAGGTAATGCATAAAAATCAAATAAAACTTGAAATTCAAATCAATAGATCATTGGGAAAATTGGTTCTAAGCATATTAAATAAGTCGATCATATGGGTCAAGCATGTGCAATGGAAATTTAAAATTTTTCCTAGCATGGGTCATGTAGTTTGCATATTAATTCATAAAACAAGGTACAATTCAAATAAACTACAGAGTAGTAATGGAAATTATACCATCTTAAAAGTTGTTCACGAAATCCTCAATCTCTAAATCTGAGTTTGATCTTCAAATACTTCCACAAACAAGTCCCATGATCAACTCCTACAAATTGTGCTTAGACAACTACTTTAGATTTGATCTCCAACATCAAAGGTGATCTGCACAAACTAAATTGATTCAAGGCCTTTACCAAGTTTAAGTGATTGGTAGAGTATGAAATTTAACCACTGATCTGAAGAGGTGCTAGCTCTCAAAGGAATCGCAATTCACTATGGCAAGGTTGGTATTTGAGTGCAAAGAGGAGATGACAAGTGAGATTACACAAAGAGAGTTAGTACAGAACATGTGTTAGGGTTGAACAACTATGTTATTTTGGGTTTCGCTTCTTTCCTCTTTAAATAGAAGAGTTTGGTGTACAAGCAAGAGTGAGGTAGTAATATGAGTGGCACATAAGTAAGGGCTATACCTTGCTTGTATACTTCAATAAAGTGTGTAGCCCCTTGGTCAGAAGGATTCCACACTACTTAACCTTAAGCTCTCTCCTTGCATGCATCCATCAAGCCCAAACTCTTTTCTATACTTCCATACTCATAAAATATTTTTTGTTTTCATTCTCTAATCATTTTGAAACAATTTCTAATTGAGGAACTATTCCTCTACTCTAGATCTCCTCTAGTGCTAATATAAATGTTCTCCAGTGTTTAAATACGAAATATGAAAAATTATTACCATATAATAATTATAATCTCCAATAGAATTATTAAATTTTTTATTAATCAATACTTCTGATCATATTAGAATGCTTAATTTATCATTTCAAATTTCCAAAACGTTCACCCAACTCAACTCTTGAATTTATTACATTTTGTATTCTAACTTTTTCTTTGACTTTGGATCAAAGAGCTTGTATTGTGTGTGACCCATTAGGTTTCCATGCATGTTGGGAATGAAGTTGAGCATATACTTTTATAAGCTTCATTGAATTAAAAATCCTTCTAACTCAAATGCAATTTCCCTTGATTTTTCAAACAAATCCATAGGTTGAGATTGGCTTCTAGCGAAACATCATGAACACCAAAATGCCAAAAATAGATTTGTGGAAATCAAAACCTTTTGTGATAAGGTGTTACTGTGTAATTCAATCCCTTCATCTCTTTCTATTCAACATAGACTTAGGGTATGATTCAAGTGTCAACCATGTAAACATCTAACCTATGGTGTATGTTTGACTCTGTGCTATCTCACAATCATTCATACATAAAACTCCTTTTATATATCAATAATTGATTATATATAAAACTCTCTTTATGTATCAATCAATACATATGTCCTTGTTACCAAGGAGATGAATTTCATATTGATCAATCACTATTTTCAAGTACTTTGTGGTGAACCCAAAATTATTTGTATTTACTCTTTAAGGTTGCAAGCTTAAAATAAAATGAAAGTACATGGCTACATACATAAAATGCTATGTTGATTTCAAGTCTAAGGATCGCTTACATCACCTTTCACATCAGAAGGCTATTAGCACATGGTAACATTCTATATGGTTTCTCATGGTAGGCCTATCCAGTCATATGTTCAACAACATATACCCATAACTTTTTCCAGATATCTCTATATTAAATATTGTCTGAGATCACTGCATTCTTCTAAAGAATGTGACATGACATATGCTAGTTTACTTATGAATAATTAATATCCTGCTTTCTCCATTATTCTTCAACTAGGGATATTTAGAAATTATAATTATTTGTGTAAATTATCTCATAATTACAATCTCCATTGTGTTTTATTTGTACACAATTACAACTGTAAGGACTTTATCGAAAATAGTATACATATATCAAACATATAAACATCATGTTTTATTAAATATGCTAAAATATGTAGTATCTATGTCATTACAACTAATTGTTTGTAGGGCATCTATACTAACACAAATGAGACATAACACAATCATTAATTTCAATGAAATTGGCTAAAATGAAGTAGTGAAATGTGGTTGAGATCTTAACTAACAAAATATACAAATAGAATCATTAATGAAAACATGAAATATGAAATATCTAGTTATGGTGAAAAGAATGAAGATGAAATTGACATGATGATTATCAAAGATGATGAAATAGAAATACAACTAATATAGAAAATAATATATCAAAACATAAACTACAAAAATGCATGAAGACAAAAACTTTGAAATCGATTGGCGAGGTTTTGTAGGTAATCTAATTGCAAACAGTGTCAAAATGATGAGCTTTCCCTCTTTCGAGAGTGAGCACAGAGGGTGGAAAAATCTATATGATGATTTAGGTGGTGAAAACTATCATAAGCTCTTTGACGATAAAATTGAAAAGTATCATAATGAGTAAAGTGTTCATGAATCTAAAAAAATGTATGTATACCTAACTATTTATAATAAGCGGGAACTTAATAATCTTTTGTTCAATTGCTACCCTTAACTAGATGTGTCACATCAAATGCCATGTACTTTTGTATTATTGGGCCAT
Organism: Saraca asoca; assembly: GCA_026873985.1. Classification (NCBI taxonomy): domain Eukaryota; kingdom Viridiplantae; phylum Streptophyta; class Magnoliopsida; order Fabales; family Fabaceae; genus Saraca; species Saraca asoca. The sequence goes on along the minus strand of JANHAO010003126.1, from coordinate 8,380 downwards.
TAACTTTATTTTCTGAACAAAATCATTTCCCTAAGGCTCAAATAAGCAAGATTCTCAAGATTGTTAAGGCATTCTAGGAAAATTCCATGCAATTGTTTCTTGTTTAGAAACATATCTTATAATTTGGTGCAAGTACCAAAGGAAGAGAATCATCATTTTTGGTGTGTTAGTATAGTTTTTCTTTTCACATTTTCTATTATGCTATTTTGCTTTTGGTTATGCAGGTAGGCATAGGTAGCTTCTTTCTGTTTTGTTGAGCTATACTTCATATTTTTTTGACATGTAAGTAGAGTCCTCTGCTATACAAGCTCATGTAATTCATTCAGATGAATAATGAGAGCAATATATTCAAATGTATATTCTTCATTCTTAAAATGGTATCAAAGTGATTTTTGATGAAACTGTAACAACAAAAAGAGGAGCTACAGACATGTCAAATGCCATCGATTTAGCTAGAGCTGATGAAGGTTGAGATACAATAGTTCATTGTCATTCTTCTTGAATAACTAAACTGAAGGCCTTAGCTACTAAAGGTAAGGGATTGAGCATTAGGATATGACCTTGTATTGCATGATAAGATTCATTCAGACCCATCAAAAATTACATCAAATACTCTTCTTCTTGTCTCCTACAATATACCAAAGGTACTCCAAGTCAGGGAGTTCGCTTTCCCTTAGATTCAAAAATACAACTAATGGCTTTTGTAGATTCAATTGGGTAATTGGTCCAGACACATGCTGGTCTATTTTTGGTTTCTGTGTATTTCTTGGTTCTTCTTTAGTTTCTTGGAAATTAAAGAAGTAGCAGAATGTGTCTCAGTTATCAACTGAAGCCGAATGTAGAGTTATGGCAAACACTTCTTTAACATGGTTTGGCCAAATCTGGGCAGTACCAGACCCTATGTCCATGGTAATGTATTGATCTGGGAGTATTTTTATAGAGTTTCAATATGGTTGTCTTAGTCCTCCATAATATTCATCTCCTTCCTTCTATTTATAGAAGAGAGAAGGTTACAATTGTAATTTTACATGCCATAAATCTATTACATAAAACATTTAATGTATAAGATGGAATGGACTAACTAAAATCCTATAGATCAACTTTTACATATTGCTTTCTACAAATGGCCCCCATGTGTCTGTTAGGCATGTCATATGTTTGTCCCTTGCCTAGTGAGATCCTAGTCGAGTGCTGCATCTTGCAAACCTAAGCCTTTGACCTAGGGAGCTGCTATTTTCTAAGGTAGCAAGGTCAAGCTTGTTCTCGTTGAGGCAAGCTCGCATAGAGGAGGTTGCTAGTGGTGCAAGAAGGAACTTAGCATTTTGAGCATCTTGGCGGGCTAAGATTTTGTAGCACTTGGGCCATTTGCCAGCCCATTAAGGGTGTTCCATATTTTATCGATAACATAAGCTCCCTAACTTTTAGCTCGCTTCACGGGCAGGGAGTTGAAATTTGTCTGAGGTCATTCACTTCATAGAATTTGGTTCAGTCAAAATGTTCACCAAATCTATCATTTAATATGTTCTAGGCCATACCTCCTATAGCACCTACCTCAGGACTATTGGTGAGTCAGCCTCATTTTTTTTCTGAGGAAATAAATGAAGGTGGTTAGGAGATTCATCTAGTCCCTTCGATAAGGTTGGGCTTAGTTCTATTTAAGGCAGAAGAAGTCTCCTTTGCTTCTTCACTCAGCACAGCATGGATATCCTAGATAAGCCTCCCTTAATTCTAGCATTCTAACTTTCTATCATGGTGTGTATGGCTTACTACAAAAGAAGTTTTGAAGACATAACTTCTTTGGTAATATGGAGAGATCTCATACGGATCTCAAATTATTTCATCACAGCTTCACCATGGGATTTTTCCTTGTTGGCCAGCTTCTTGTCCACTTCTTGAGTTTTTCTCTTTGCGAATCAGGAAAGGAGTCATTGGTTGAGGAAGATTAAAGAGCAATTCTACTCGTTACCACATCAGTTGATGGGAGTCCTCCTCATGAGGGCTTTTATTCTCTACATCCTTCTTGTTAGCTTATATTTCAACTATTTCTAATTTGTATTATGAGTTTTCTGATGTAATTTTACCTTGTTGAGGCTTTTTTAATGAATAAAACCTTTCTTTATGGCTTCTACGTGCTGCACTTAACTTTCTATACTCCACAAATAATAACACATACTCTTGTGGTTCACGATGAAATTCCCATATAGCCAATTGGCCAAACTCCCTTCTAAGCAATAAGCATGAGCGAAACATCTCACAAATAAATATTATATGAGCAAATCGAATAAGAACCGTATCTAATAGAAAGCCATATGAGAGCCACGAGCATTAGGCCGCATGAGAACTACGAACATATAACCACACAAAAACTGCGGAAACTTAGTTACCTGAAAGCTATACTTTGTGAGCTGTAGTAACTTAGTTACACGAGAAGCTAGTTTATTTTAAGTGTCTCCATGCCTCAGTGAGCACATAGCTATACTAGATAAGTAAGTTTATTTTGGGCATCTCCATGCCTCAACGAGCCTGCAGCTCAACTAGTTAATGATTTTATTTTGAGCATTTCCATGCCTCAGCAAGCCTGTAGCTCATCTGGTTAAGTGAGTTTATTTTGAGCGTCTCCACACCATAACAAGCCCATAGCTTAACTAGTTAATGAGTTTATTTTGAGCATCTCCATGCCTCAATGAGTATGCAGCTATGCTAGTTAAGAGCGTTTGTTTTGAGTGTCTCCACACCTTAGGAAGACCACAACTTAACTGGTTAATGAGCTTATTTTGAGCATCTCCATGCCTTAGTGAGTATAAAACTACACTGGTTAAGTGAGTTTGTTTTAAGTGTCTCCACACCTCAATTGGACCAAAGGTCATTGTCAGATAATGTGTTTCTTGGATGAACCCCAATGCCTCAACTCAAAAGCTAGCAATTATTCTGGGATGAGCCCTGGCACCTTAGCTCGAAAGCTGGCAATCTATCAATTCATGTCTGGAATAAGCTCTGGGGGTCCGTAGCTCATAAGATGGCAATTCTTCAATTCATCTCTAGAATGAGCTATAGGGTGTCTCAGCTTATAAGCTGGCAATTCATCAATTCATCTTCGGAATGAGCTCCGGGGGACCTCAGCCATACTAGAGGCCATGATTGACATAGAGTCACTCGTGTGATTCAAAAGAGTTGATCACAAGTAAGCTATGGGGATTGCAAACATTTGATAGCAAGAAATAGATCAGAGAGAGATGAAGACAACAACACCAAGCCAATTGGCAAATAGCTTTCAACAAGGACAAAGGAAAGTATTCATATTAACTCTTGTATTTAAGATACATTATCAATGTATAACTCTGACTGAGCCCCATGGCTCTTGGTTAGCATTTTAGTAGGGGTGAGTACCGAGATCGCTGCCTCACAAACCATACTATGTACTCCTTTAGATGGTGCCTTCTGATCAAGTCTTCAATCATGTCTCTAAGGGCCTGACAATTCAAGGTTTTGTGGCTAGCTTCATTATGATAAGCACAAAACTCTTCTTGGTTCCTCCATCTATAAGGGATCCTAGAGGGTGTAGGCATCCTGAAGTCTTTTCAATCCATTTCTATCATGAAAATCCTATCTTCAGAATCCAATAAGAAACTGTATTGACTGTAGTGAGCTAGGGGCTAAGGTCACTCGCCCTTGGACCTTTTGGACTTCCTGACAATTTGCTTAGTAGAGTGATCACCCTGGTCCACAATGCCTCTTCTCTTATTGTGAGAGAAGCCATCTTTCTCATCTTTCCTATCAAACTTTCCTGAGCCAAAAGTTTCTTCCCACTTAACCTTCTTACTAGCTCATTCATAAAACTCAGTAAGACCCTTCATTGGGGACTTGTATAGGATTTTGTACAACTTTCCATTTTTGCGGGGCCCCATGGAGATCATTGCTAAAATGGTTTCTTCAACACTTGATACTGGTTGATGAACCTTTTCTGACACTCTTCCTAACTACAAATCAAGCGAGTTGGGAGGCTTCTAAACTAGGCTCAAGGTGCACCTCCCAACATAGTTAAGAAAACTTGACATTTAACCAGAAGATTAACCACTTGCAAGTCCATCTACACATTGAACTCATCCAGATGGTTATATAGATCAAAGTCCCTATTGTGCAATAGAATTGCAGGGATCTTTAGCTTGAGGGGGAGGGTCTGAGCCTCGATTTCCTTAGAGAATGGTAACCTTTCTTCACAGTGAGCTTGATCATTTGGAGCTCAAGGGTGTTCCTCCAGTCAGATCATTTTTTTATAATAATTCTTCAACTAATGGGTCTTGTGCCCCAGATTGCTGGCTAGAAGAATACTAGATTCTTTGGTTGTCATGGTTATGAGATCTATGACCTGGAGTTTTTTGTAGTGAGCAGCAAGCTGGAGAATTTTTTGAATTGGCATTGCCTAAGCGTCTAACTTGTTGTTGCTAGAGAACATTCACAAGTGCAACAATTTCAGCCTACTTTTGCACACCTTGCGCTAGTATTGTAACTACCCTTAGTCAGTTCTCTTATTATATTTTCCATTCTTTCTTCATGTTGAAGCCAAACCAACACTTTGTCAATGCCATTGGCAATAACAAGGGGTTGAAAAGAGTTGGTTGGGGGCAAGCCAGCAGTAGTACCAATGACGGGAGTAGTCAAGGAGCCTATTGTGGACACATAACCTTTTAGAGGATTAAGCAATACATTTGAAGCTCTAGTGGCTCTTCCCTTGGCTATTCTAGTAGAAAACAAACTAAAGAATAGATGAGATCCCCATAAATGGTGCCAAAATGTTGATGATGGATTTTGGTTCTGGGCCAAACTCCAATCAACAAAGGATTCTTTTTGGGACTGAAACTATAATCTGGTTGCAAATATAGTAAACAAATGCAAAAGGCAAGAAGAAGAGGAAGAGCAATAAAGAACACAGAGCATTAAATGTGGTTCAGCCAAATTCGGGCTGTACCGGATCTTACATCCATGGTAATGTATTGATCTAGAAGTATTTTTATAGAATTTTAGTATAGTTGTTTTAGTCCTCCCTAACATTCATCTCCTTCCTTCCATTTATAGAGGATAGGAGGTTACAATTGTAATTTCACATGCCAAAAATCTATAACATGAAACATTTAATGTATAAGACGAAATTTACTGACTAAAATCCTGCAGATCAGCTTCTATAGATTATTTTTTGCAAATGGGCCCCATGTATCTCCTGGGATGTCATATGCTTGTCCCCTGCTTAGCGAGATCCTAGCCAGGTGCTGCATCCCATAAACTGGAGCCTTCCGCTTGGGGGAGTTGCTGTTTTCTAAGTTAGTGGCTCAAGCTAGAACTTAGCATTTTGAGCATCTTGGCAAGCTAAGGTTTTCCTGCACTTGGGCCATTTGCCAGCCCATTAAGGGTGTTCCAGATTTCACTCATAGAAACTATGCTAACAATCTCCCCCCTTTTTTATAGTGGCAAATAATTTTAGATAAGGGTCAAAGTTTTTGAAAAAAAAAATTGTTTCTAAATTTAAAAAACTCATTTGATAAAAATTTATTAATTTTCAAATTTTTACTTTCAATTTGACTTTTACTCTCCCCCTTTTAAAAAAGATTTTTGTATATGCAGCATATCATACATGTTTTTTCTATCTCATTTTTTATTTTATCTCCCCCTTTTGAATTGACATTAGCATCTCTTTATTTTCAAAACCCTTATGTTTCCCTTCTATTTATTTTCCTTATCTAAAATCCTTCATTCTCCCCCTTTTGGCACATCAAAAAGTAATAATGCAATAAAAAAAATCAGTGCACCAAAAAGTGTAGAATTGAAAGAAATGAGATTAGGATAATCACAATATCAATTAAGTCAACTTTTAAAATTCAATCTCCATTACAGAATTCAAAATCTGGTAAAAAATTAAACAATATTCATAGTTTCTAGAAGTCAATTTATGAATCAACATAATTGAAAATTCAAACATCAGAATATCATAATATCAAGAATCAAATACAAAATAATATCAGTGCCAAATATAATATCTAGAATGAAATTACATAATTAGCAAGATATAATAATGAACTAGGGGATTTGGAACTATGGGATACAGTTGATAGAAAAAAATGCACAACATTTTCAAACATGGGGGCGAACTTGATCTTGATCTTCCATTCTTTAAAGTTCTGCCTCCTTTTCATGTTCTTGCATGCATTGTGTAATCTCATGTAGTTGAGTTTCAATTGGACTGAGTTCCTCATTCACTTGTGTTGCATGTTTTCTATTTTTCATTTCCATGCATGATAAGTGGTCATCAACTGAACCAACCTAATTGTTTTGTTTGTCTATTATTTGATCCATTCGAGCATTCATATGTTTATGCATCCTTTCATCCCCCTTAATTATTCTGGATTCGACTTCATTGGATAACTTAGCTGAGCTTGTGTTTTCTCTAATTGGTTAAAGGATTTTTGACCTTTTTTAGCCTATTTTCCTTGTTCATTTTCTTTTAGTTCCATTTTATAACAATGTGATAGACTAATCATAATAATTTCATTTCATTTCAAAACTAACATTTCATCAAAAAAAATTATTTTGAATTTGGCAAAGATAAGAGTAAGGATCATGCCATATAAGAGGAATCTTATATCTATTATTTTGAATAATCAATCTAATATTTTAGGACAGAATAGGGCATATTAAAATTAATTTGATTTTTAATTATCCACATCAAAAATAGTTCATCCTCCACTATTTGTGTAAAATTTGAGATCCTTGGCAAAACAACCTTACACAAAACATAGTGTAGGATCCTATCTTTAGGGGATAGGCCAGTAATCAATGATTTCTCACTTCCGTCTTTTAGGGTGGAATAAGGGAAAAGCAATTTAATGGCTAATTCCCCGCTATAATCTAGAAAGGGTCTTGTAGTAAGCTTAGGTGGTGTTCCATCCATGCCAAATTCATTTGCAAGAAATTTAGAATCAATAATTATGTGCTTGTGCATTACATAACATGAAATTTTATCATTAGCATAAGCCAGATTAGCATAGAACATTTTCACTAGCCTAGGGTAGCTATTTCCCTTATAGGTCAAAAACGTTTCTAACTTATACTTAGTTAACAAAGTTGGCAAATGAGTAGTTTTAAGCAGCTAATCACTAAAACACTTCAAAGGTTCTACCTTCTGTTCAAAAGATGACGTTAAGCAGCAAACTGGTTTGAAAAGTTGAAAAGTGATTCCTCTTCTATGGGGGTTAATGTTTGAGCTACTGACTTTTCCTTTCTTTTTGTTGGTAGCAAGATCCTTTTTAACATTTTTTTGAAGTTTCTAAAAACTTTGGGAAATTTGAGAGTTAGGGTTTTAGTGTTTGAGTTTGGGGCCTTTTGATTTAAGGGAGTTTTTGTGAAATTCACTACAACATTTTCTGTCTTTGGCAACGACGGAAAACCGTTGCCTAAACCTTCAAAATTGTTGCCTAAAGCTTTTGGCAACGGTTTTCATCTGTTTGCTTATCCGCAGTTGCCTATTATTTTAGGCAACAGTTTTTTTGGGGTTTCTTACAACGGGCAAAAAAACTGTTGCCTAATCCAAGCTTATAGGCAACGGTTCATCTATTATTTTTTGCAACGGTTTCTTAACATTTTGCAACGTTTAAAAATCATTGCTTAAAATAAATAGGCAACGATTTTTCCAACAATAAACAACATTTTCTGCTCATAATAGGCAACAGTTTTCAATGTTTACAAGCAACACATACAAACCATTGTGTAAGGTTATATCGGCAACATTTTTTCAAACCAAAATTTCATTGACAAATCGATTCATGAATCGATTCTTGATTTAAGTATTTAAACTTCCCCAAAATAGGCAACGATTTTGACGAATCGATTCATTTTGTGGGGGAGTTTATCTAAATCGATTTGCCAATTGATTTAGAACAGGCAACGATTTCCTGTAGAATCGATTGTGTAATCGATTCGTTGATCACTGAAGACCAAGAATCAATTACCAAATCGATTCTTCAACGTTCAGCTTATTCAAATTTTTTACCGAATGTTTGAAACTTTGTTAGAAGTTCTTGATTCGATTCGTAGTGCTCTGATTCTACATTAAACACACCACATCCATTCTATGAGAGAAAAAATCTTCATTCTCTCAATTAGTCTATACATAAATTGATTTATCCAAAATTTGAAGAGTTGAATCTAGATCAGCAAAGTAAATGTAAAGAGCATTAATTGTAAGTTCAACAACTGAATTCAAATTCATAGCATCACTGAAGATTGTCATCATCAGCAGAAGCACCAACATCCAACATGTTATCTGCATCTTGATTTCCTTCATTACTAACATTGTGCTGCATATTGTCCTGGTAAAATATAAGTAGTAAAC